>MNCI01011734.1:58498-78422 GCA_015680685.1 Gnetum montanum
CCTGACACTATAGTCCCTGAAATTATATTTTTGCCATACCCCTTGGTAGCACAGGTCCTAACATACCCCTTAGGATCAAACCTGTAACTAACAAACCACAAGCCACATTCTCTAACCAAGTGACCTATGACTCACTAACATACAAAGGAACATTAATGTTGATATAAACTGTTTTTTCATGTCCTAATCATAAAGGCAGCTTACAACACATGTTTACCAATGCAATTGGAGCTCATAAGTGTGGAATGTATTCAGCATTGATGGCATGGGTTCTGTCCAGAGATTTTCAAAGCCACATTCCATTCTATGGCTCCATCTATGGAATAATAGCTTCGAAATTTTAACATCAATAGCACAATCAGGAAATGTCACGTGGTGGAGACATCAATGCTGGGCCACAATAGGGTTAATCATGAGCGTTAGGCAACAGTGTCAACCTTGGAATGGGACACATTAGTGGAGGTGTTGTATTAAGACACTTGGAAAAATACCACATAATTATAGGAATGAGTGGGGAAGATTCACAATGGTTTAGGAAGGAACAATATCCCTCTCTCTGAAGAGACAGTTGGAACTTTGCCTACAGTGTGTTGATAGTAGCATTGCTTGCCTCAACATGTATAGGCAAACAGATGAGGTAGATTTCTTTCCTAATTATATTGAATGAAAAGCAAGCATGCACATCAATCACACAATACTGGACAAGCCAAGGACAGTACGGGCTCATCTCGTCACCTAACACTTCATCCAACTGACAAATGTCTCAAAACTGACAACCATTCATTTATTTTCTCAAGGCATTACATTTTCAGTAACATATTATATTGCCGCATTTTTCCTACAAGTTTTGGTCTGCAAGATCCCTCCATGCACTTCAGTTTAATCCTCTCTCTATTGCATGTTACTCAGCTTATGAACCTAGCTACCCTAAGCAAACTCATCGTATCTTGCCTACTTAAGTTAGCTCCATTTAGCTTGTCTCCAGGCCACTCTACATTACTTCCTATATCCATCTTTGCTTAACTAAATTTGCCTTTGGGCCCTTGTTAACAACACCCATCCCAAATCCCTCATTCGCTGAATGATACTATACTCTGCATGTTGCTAGGATCATCTTCAACCCATGCAGTTCCTCCAGCCTCCTTTGTTCCTCCTGACACGTGGTTGTGAAAGTTTCTCTGGGCATGGACACCATCAGAAACTCTGAGGTAAAATGTCCATTTATCCAAACAGGGTTATATCGTCCCCCAATAAAATAGAGACTGACTAACCGTTGGATGCTCAAGAGGAGGAAACTCCAACTTTTACACAGGAGGGGTGGTCTTTGCCCCCATCAACCAGTGCACCAGGAAGGCCCTTTGTTCCTACCCACAAAGCATGACGTAAAACATGAGACCCAGCAGGAAGAGGAACTTCATGACCAGCCTAAGTCTCGGTTGAAGCAAGGCAAGCCCAGTATGCTAGCCCTAAAGACAGGATTGACATGGACAAGCTACAATAGAAGATATAGCATGCCACATACAATCCCATAAAGGAATCTCAAAAGTCTCCCTTCAGGACACTTGGAATCAAGCACTCTGTTATGTCCAAGACCATCCAGAGAGGTGGAAATTCGCATCTCAATTTCATCTGGACAAGAACCTGTCAGAGTAAACAAGATTCATCAGAATTTAACTTAGGCGCTTATGCTTCTAGTTAAGGAACAGCCCAGTTCATCTTTGGTGGACATGATACTAATTTTCAAGATTGCTGCATTGAAGCATCAGGTCCCAATTGGGATCGCTAATTCCACCTGACTTAATGATATGGTGTTTTGGTTGATGTGCTTGTTGCCTGTTCTGCTGGAGTTTGTGGTAAATATTATGGCTGATATTATCTACTATTTACTTCTATACTGTTATAATTAAATTTTCCCTTCAGACTGAAAGATGATTAGGGATCGAAGAGTCCAAGTTTAAATATATACCTTAAAAGAAACATTGCCATCAGAAATGTAGATTACCATTACCAAAGTATAAAACAAGCATGGATGTTTGCACACTCAATTTAAGCCATCGTCAAAAACTTAGTCACTATCATCAGAGGCCTAGTCGTTACAGCATATGTTCAGCAATTTAATTGAATGTTAAATGTCTTCCTTTTCTCTTCTCAACGCTTTGCTAATTCTTATACACAGTAATAAGTGATGTGGCTAGTGCCCACACGCAGTATACCATCAACAAATAAGCATTTTGATGCTAGTTATAACTTCATCAGAAATATCAGTAATAGTTGAGGAAATCATGATAGTATCTTCAGTTCAACAATCAGCCTGTAGATATTCTCATGAAGACAGTATCCTCATCTTCTTTTCAAGCATTGCTTTCAGCAGCAAAGGATTCTTGAGATTTGGGTCAAGCAAGAGACATGATCAGCAATTTTTGTAATGTTACCTCATGATTAGTGATTTTTATCCCTGTTGATTAAGTGATCTAAATGTTGAGGAGAAGTAACCTTAGTGTACTGTTGCATATAGATACGTCTGAGCTCTGAATGTGACATTATGGTGCCCCTCATTAAGGATGTTCTTTAAATTAGTATGGCATCATAATATATTTTTTGTATTTAATGCTATTTTATAAATTAATAAGAACACGTGACAGTGTTAATTTTCTTTGCAGCAACAAACTTAATGTGAGCTGCTAGTAAATGCTTACAAGAAATTACTAAAAGTTGTATTCGTTTGTAACAAAATATCATAAATAATATTCGTTATAGTAGTTCTGTGTAAACCTTGACTGAAATTTTTCTATCAAAAAGCTTATTTCCGGTGAGTAATCAAATTGTATATTTAAAAAAGAACAACATACCTCTACTCTTTAGGTAACGCTCTTCCTCTCCAATGCGCCTCCGGAGAGTATTTAGCAAGGATCCAAAATACAATGCAAGAACAGTGCATGTTAAAGTAATTACATTATATGGCATGCTAAAATCTGGTGTTGCCAATGGTACAAGTAGCACTTCTGTGTAAAGCTTGATTGAACTTCTATGCTGAAAATTTTGAAACCAATAGAGTTAGAAGTAATAACCAGATTTAGTCAACACGCAGAAAAAATAGCTTAAGTATTATTTGATTATATGCCAAATATTTATGGTCTACGTGCTTGTGCCCTTAGTACAAAAGAATATATGCAACTCTGTTCAAGTGTGAAACATACCAGAAATCCTAATAATAGGTGTGATGTTGAGCTATCCTCTGCATAAGATCTTGTAGCTTGCAAATCAGGAAAGATGACAGAGGCAGAAGGCAAGTCAAATCCTTGATTAGCATCTGGAGGATGCTCATCAATTCGAAGAAAGCCCTGCAAACAATTTGAGGATAACTTTACTAAAATGATGTTCAGGTAGATTAACAAAAAAAAGTAATTGCATTAATAGGCAAGAAATCTAGAAAGAAAATCATCTTGGAAAAACTCCAGTAATTTCTGTGAAATATATTTACAGTGTACAGTCTTAAAAAGAACTTAAAATGATGTTATTCAAAGATTACATAAATGTTTGGAAGCAAAAGTATCTGTAACTAGGTTTCTAAACTGTAGATTTTTGTCCAGTGTTGGCTATCAGGTTCAATGTTCAAATCTAAGTAACCTGCAAGGTGAGAGCAACTCCCTCCAATCCACCTAAAACATAGAAAAAATTGTAAATTTCCTAGGAACTTGTAACTCCATTAACTTTGAGAACATTGAACCCATACTGGCATAGATGACATTCAACAAAAAAAAGCTTGTCTCCCAAGGGAGAGAACATCAAATACATGGTAATTATACTACAAATTGAATGGATTTACCAATAGGAACACTCTCAAGACCCGAAATGGGATGTATATACTTAAAAGAATAAACCAGGAAACTAACCAAAAAGAAGATGCCACAACCCTGTCAATGATGATGGCTGGACTACTCACATAAAAACACCCTCTAAAGAACACTATCAGTGTTTAAAAGTTAGATAACTATCAGCATTTGGTACAGAAGAGAAAAGGACCAGGCAAGCTGAAAATATTGTTAAATGCAAGATAGAGACAAATATCAAGTTGTTTTGCTATCTGAGTTAATGAAACATATTTCTTAAATATTATTATGCAATTGGACAGTGTTGCCCATAAAACTGTACCATAATTCTTTATTTTTGTTTTTCAATACAATGTAGCTTGTTGGTAAGTCTTGTGATTTGCACTACAAGTCACAATATTGGTGTCTATAACGTAGAGAATTGATCTTAGAAATTATCATCAAATCACTCATCTACTCCAACAAATGAGCCCAATTTAGTGGGATTCAGGCAATGATAATGAGTGTTAAAATTTAAAAACGAAACATCCAGCCATAGTAGTTTGATAAAAACTGATCACGGAGAAATTTGTACTTCTTAAACAACATGAATAATTGATATAGTAATATAAATGGTAAACTTTTAGTGTATTTATAAAATGACAGTGTGTGGACTGAAACACGAGCAAAATCTAAATCTTTAATTTCACAAACATCTGACATCATAATATTATATGCAGGTAATGAGTTAACATTGATGAAGAAATATATTGCATAATTAACCATGCCATGCTTAACCACATGGATAGATCTACTTTATCAATTGTCCCCATTCTTAGTTTGTAAGACAATACAAATAACCCAATCTGCCAGCACACTTTCTTAAAGCTTGATCAAATATGGGAGAGATGGGACTCTAGCCGGGAGTGGTTCAAGTTAGGATAAGCCTGAAGACCTCCTAAACCACAAAGGAAACACTATTAAAATGGAATAGTTATCAATGTAGAAAAAAATAAAAATCGTAACAATATTTAAATACATCGCTGATCCAAGGCAGAAGCAGCCAGGATTATCATTTTCCTTGCATATGACAGAGCATGCAGAATATGGGAAAGAAATTCATCCAGCTGGTGTCTCTTTCAACGAATGTAACAGGCCCTAGAGGGCTAAAACGTGTCTAAAATTACTATCAAAACAAATGCACAATGTAGAATTAGATTCATTTGAATGATTTTTAATTTCTAACATATATAAAACGTTAATTTACATTCCCTAAAAATTCTCTAAACAGTGTTATACCTTTTCAAAGTTTACCGACAAAGCTATCAATGTTGCATCAATGGGAACCTCAATCTCCATTTCCACCATGCCAGGTGATTTCCTATCCTCTGCAGGAGATACTTGAACATTTTTAACAATATCTCCAACTGGCTTGGACTTTCCATCAATGTAAACCTGCAAGGTATGATAATATAATCGAACATACCAAGGAACAATCTGGAAAACAAGGAGCCTTATGCAGCACCCAGAGTCACTGCATGAAGTATCACAAGTATAAAAGCTGCCAACCTGTTTCCTAAATTTGTATTGTTCCAAAAAAATTACTATTGAACCCCTTGCATTTCCACTCCCCATTAGATGCCTGCTCACAGAAAAGGGGGCCAAACTAGGTGACCAGATAATAGGAATCTTCCATGTCATTCCTACATCCAGTGGGTACGATTTATTATATTTGTCCACAGAATATTCGAATAGGATAGATCCATCTACTTCTTCAAAATCGCTCTTTGAGGAAGACATCTCTTTAATCACCCTATCTGGTAAAACATTCAATTGGAAACTTTTGTAACTATAAGATGAACTACCATTTTCACTTGTAGTCTTTACTAGCTTTTCTACTAAATTGCTTTCAAGCTCCAAAAATACACTGCTAGACCTTGCAAGAACACAATGTCCTGTTAGTTCATGTCCAAATAAGGAACCCAGTGACCAGCTTGGTTGAAGCACATGCCCATCAACTTTTAAAACTTTTGGCAGCCTGTCAGGTTGCAGGACAAGTGTTAGTGTTTGTTGCAATAATAGTCCTTCAGAATGATCACCTGTCTTCTCATGTTCCAGGGCACCAGACCGTACATATAAACGCTGAGAATGATACAAACCTTTGTAGATTGATGGCCTGTCCATAAGTAAAGCAAGGCCTGCTTTATCACGGCATGGTAAAAGTTTCAGCCAAGGTGTGAGATTTTCGGTGCATACGGCTTCCCTTGGCAGCGCACCATATCTCAGTTTACTAGAGGGTAACTTTGTACGCTTTGAATTGTTATTATATCCTATATCATCATCATCTGATCTGTTGACTACTAGTGTAGGATAGAAACTCCATTTAGGACTCGCATAAGCAGCCGGTGAATCTAAAAAGTTCAATGATGCACAGAAAAGACCAGAAAGTGCATGAGTGACATTTCTCCATGTTTCATCGATATGGTCCAAGGGAACATCAAAAAGTGCCCAAAGCTCAACACCAATAGGCTTTGCATTTTGACTAGATATAGGATCAAACCCTCCCCATTTTCCATACTTCCATCTCCCCCCTGTGAACGAAAGTTCTAGTTCTTGTATTCCAAATTTTTTAACCTGTAGTTGAATAAAACTAGTTAAATTAAACTACAACCAACATGGAAACATACAAGCTCAAATTTTTTTAGGAAAAGATGAAGCAAAACGTAATCTGAAAACAGAAGCAGCTTGAAAATTTCTAAATTTCAAAATGAAAGATAATAAAATTTATTAAAACACAGAACCAATTGTTTCAATTAATTTGCACCAAACATGGCAATATACAATCTCAAAGTTTGTAGAAACAAAAAATCCGCCAATTAATCTAACATGAAAGCAGAGCAGTCACGAAGAGTTCAAGAATACCAAAAATAATAGCGTAGTTTAGAGCAGAATAGTTACGCAAACTTGGAAGACGATTTGAAACAGTAAAGAATGTGATGGAAATCAGGGTGGCAGAATAATTACCAATTGATATATAGCCTTTGGAAAAAGCCTGTGATGGGAGCCATGATTTTCAGGCAGAGAATTAACGTAGTGAAAATGTGCCAGAACATTGCCATCTGGCAATGGGCGAAGCAGCAGCTCCTCTGTAAAATCCTCTTCCTTGGCAGTTACGGAGCATAACAGAATCCATGACAAGAAAAAATTTACAAAAATCTGATGATAAGTGAACTTAGGCATCGCGGTTCCCGGTTTGGTTTGCTGAACACTTCGCAGGGCTCCCCTTACCAGTAATAGTAAATGCTTCTCCTCATCGACGTCCGTAAAGGGCATCCATATTTTCCACAGAACACATCTTAAAGTGTTGCATGGACGATGGATCCACTCTCAGGGGCAAAATTCTGTAAAACAAATTTGAAGGAAGGGAATAACAATATATATATATATATTTATCATACTTGTTTTAACGCAACTCTGCAAAGCTACAAATATTATGATTCCTTAGTGCAACACCAAGGGTATGATCAAGTTTTCGTCTTTTTGATACTTTCAGGTAATGATAATAGGAGCTTAAAAGCATACAGGACGTGGGGTATGAGTGGGTTTTAGTCTTTTTGGTTATGGTACTCGTAGTTTACATGGTTATGTTATATTAGCATATTTAATAATGACGTGTTAGTCTAGTGGTAATGCTCTTGATTTGAAAGTTGTAGGTCATGGGATTTGATTCTGGTGGGCAATGGGCAATGAGGAATGAACATGTGAGCAAACCAGCAGCAACATGTTTCAATGATAAAGTATTTAAATTTCAAGTTTTAATTATAACCCATAAATGAATCCATAAATTAGCAATTGAGTTATAGCTTTATCAATTTTTTCTTTTCCAAAGATTAAGTACTTTTCCATTATGCCTAATTCATCAAGGTCTTTTCATCACCTTTTTGCTTTGAGAATATGGGATTTTTTTTTTATTATTTTTTTTGGTGTTCTTAACATAGTGCTAATTGCACATTTTCACATGTATTTGGGGCTTCTAGGGTTTGCAACAATTTTCAACCAAGCAATAATGATATAATTTTTCAGTAAGCCATCTATTTTGTCTATTGTCTTTCTTTGCATTTAGAGATGTCTTTTTCAATTTATTCTTTATTTATGATTAACTCATTCACTTGTTGACCATTAGGATAGTCAAATTATTTTGGTCATATCTAATTTCTCTAAAATGTCCATATTGAAGACTCTAAATTACTCCCAACTTCTTCTACTTGTGTAGAACATTTTGTTGATTCTCATTATGCAAATTTACAAACCAATTAGAAAAAATTTGAAACCAAAACTGAAACTAAAATTTTTTACTTACATCCAATAAGACCCCTTTGATCTATTGAACCAATTTTAACAATTTATTTTACAATTTTTTTATAAAAATTTATAACTCAATGTTGCCTAGTGGAATTGAACCTATAATAGGGTTACTAAGTCAAGACTCTTACTACTAAGCTAACACCTAATTTTGTGATACCTTCTTCTAGTGATGTTAACACAACTAAGAAACCTATTTTTGTTATCCCAAATAATAATAATACTTGTTGAGCTAGGCAATGCTTCGATGATGCAATGTGCCCTAGACAAAGGACCATTTATACCTAAGTATGCAATGTTATTCATCCATAAGTGGATTGCAAATTTTTTGTCTAATTTGAAAAATATTCTACAACTCCATGTGTTGTTGAGTTATTTAATTTTCCATTGATTTTTCAAAAAATTGAGCAAGAAATTGTTAGTCTTTATGATCTCATTAAGCATGTAGAATCTATTTCCACACCATTTGGTTCTTGTAAATGTTTTTTTTTTTTACTTCGTTGAAATCAATCTTCTTAATTGTCAAACAAAATTGTTATTACAAACAAGTGCAAAAACTTATATTTAGCCAATTACATACTATGATCTTCTTAATTCTTACAACTTTTGTTATCGTGAAGAACATTTGTTTATTATTTGTAATTTTCTACTCAAGAAAAAAGATGCCAAGAAAAAGAAAAAACATGTTGAAGTTGTTAAGGAAAAGAAAAAAATGTGTTGAACTTGAGAATAGGAAAAAACAAGCTAAAGTTATGAAAATTAAGTTGTTGTCAATGATAAAAATGATTAAATAGTAATAAATAAACCAAAAAGGAAAATTAATTATTAGTAAGGAGGATTGTCCTCCCAGCCCTAACAATAATTACATCACTTTAAACATCTATGCTTGAGCTCAAAATCCCAAAATGATTTAAGGTAGCAATTGAAAGCGCTAGTGAAATACCAAATTTTGTAGGAAAGAAAGATCCAATAGAAAATGATGGTACATATTTTCCATCACGATTGACCTTATGTTGAAAATCTTTACTATTAGCCATAGCATGCCTGTCAACAATAGTTTTGATCTTTTAGGTGATAGTATTATTGTTAACTAAGCAATAATTTCCCTTACAAGCTATCTATTTGGATTGATCAATACTTCATATAGTACAAGTAAATATAATCATAGAAGCTTTTATCTTTTCTAGTTTCTTTATTACCATTTGATCATTTTTACCATTGACCTTAACCTAATTTTTGTATCTTTAACTTCATATTATTTTTTTCTGTTATTAATTTCAAGATGTTTTTTCTTTTCCTTAGCATCTTTTTTTATGAGTAGAAAAGGGTGAATATTAAAAAAAATATCCTTCACAATGATTAAAGTTACAAGAATTAAGAAGATTATATGTAATTAGTTAAATATAAGTTTTCTCATCTACTTGCAATACCAATTCTTTTTTATAGTTAATCCTATTAATTAAAAAAACATAATCAAATGGTAACAATTTGCTACTCAACTCTCTTAAAAATCAACAAAAGATTAAATAACTCAACAAAATATAGACCTTAAAGATATTCTAGGATATCCATTTACAAATGAAATTGCTACATACTTAAGTGTAAATGATCCTATATCTAGGATATGTTGCACCATTGAAGCATTATTGATGAGCAACGAGGTACTCCTACACCCAACCATACAAATCACAAGTGTTTATGCACAATCTGGTCAAATTCCATGGATGGGACTAGTTGTGCATCTAAGTCATTATGCTTTGATCATAGTTCGTTGTCTTCCCACTTAAACTAGTGGTAGCTTTATCATGTATGGTTTAGTCCAAAGTGAGGTATATGATGTTGTTTAACTCTATGTTGCTCCTAATGACAATAAAGAGATAAATTAACTAAGCTAATAAACAATGGAAAATAAGATCTAAACTAGGCTACATGTGATGAGTATCCATCCCCAGTCGTCCATACATGCCTTGAATTTCATATAACTACCACTAGAATAGCCAAATGTATGTCACTAGGTCTGCCAAATGATACACTACTGGGTTACCAAGTACTTACACTCAAGCACTTGTGATTAAGTCGTACTCATTCTACTTAATGACAAGAATAGTAAATAGCAATAAATGGAAAAAAATAGTAAATAATTAAAGCCATAATAAATCTAAGTGAATGTAGCAATGATGAAAGTAATCTTGATCTTTATTTCTAGTCATGTAATGTGTCAAAGTGCATCACACTCAAACAAAGGCACCATACGATTACAAGCATCACACTGTAGGCATGCACTAGGAATAACAAAACTTGAATTCAAAAATTTATGAAAAACTATCAAAATTTGAGAACTAAAACTATGTCCCAACTGTGCACCCAAGTGTTGTATTTATAGGCTAGCATGAAAGAGACAACATCGAATATTTGACATCATTTCTTGGGACCCAATATTGGAGCCTCAATATCAGGTATCTGATATTGGTGCTGACACAATGATGACTCATCATACCTCCACGACTGAATGAAAACTCATCCTCAAGTTAAACAAAATGAGGAACAAGTTCTTTACAAAAAATTGTTGGGAAGATATGGAATTATTAACTGACTTAGATAAACAAACAAATGGACTTATACATGTCACCGTGGTGGTTAACAAAAATTGGAATACAATATTACAAGATACAAAATCAAGGAAGCTCATGTAGTTCCTGGAGGTGGTGGCTCCTCCATCAGTCACTTCCCTTTGTTGCCAAGCTTTTGAAATTGGTAGCAGTTAAGGAGTGCCTGCAACTTTTCTTCCTTCATTCATGGATCTTGTACCATCCAGGCTACTAAACCGATCTGTGCTAGCACCAATACATTCTAAGGGCATGGCAGCTATGGAAACAATTTGTTTGCCTTCACATATGAGGCTACAAACTGCCATCACTCTTCTTTGAATGCCTTGGTCTTTTCTTTGAATTTATGGTAATTTGTAAGTCTCTTGGCCAAGTTTGAAGTGACATCCTTTTGTCCATGGTAGTAGCTTTAACCACCTCAAGTTTTGAGTTTGCTATGTGAAGTTTTTGCAAAGAGGCTTTTCTGTCTACAAACTCTTTCTCATATAGGGCATAAGTGGTTGCTACCTATTTTTCCAACTCACTTCTAGGCTAACTTGCTGTTAACATGGCAAGATTGGCATATCTAAGGTTAGCCAATGCCATGTATTCTTTTAAATCCTTGATTTGCAAGTCTTTATTTTTTACTTCCACCTGATGGACCAATGCATAGCTATCTAGAATTGGCTACCACTTAGGATTTTGTGTTGACATGGACCCAATGCAAGCTTTGGCCATCTAGATTTCTTTTTTATTTATTTGTTTGTACATGCCTACCTAGTTGTGGAAGTGCTCTTTCAACCTTTCATGCTTCTTTGCCTCATTCTACCATGTGCTTATTTCAATTGCTAATTTTTGTCGAATGGCACAGACCTCCTTCATCAAGAGGCTTCTATTTTCCTTGGCCAATCTGCTAATATCTTGGTTGACCCTCATTAATTGTTCTCTTAACTGATGAACGCTTTCTTCTAAAACATTTTTTTATTTTTCAATGGTGGTTAACAGTGAGTTTTCTGCTACAGGCTATTTATTTTCTTCCTATGTGGCAATTAGTACCTTTTTATGAGCATACATTTGCGCTTTTACAACAAAGCCATTCCAAACCACCTTCTTCTTTTCTTGCTCTACCTCCTGGTTTTCCTCAGTTAGCTTGATCAACTGCTCCATTTTGAATTGCTTTGATTAGTTAGGCACAATAAATTGGTTAGGGTCTCATGGTTTGACTCTCAGGGTAGCTAACTCTTATTGTAAATGTTGCACCTCTATTTCCACGTGTTCTGCCCTGACTTTAGCCATGACCAACTTTCCTTTGGTGGCTATGAGATTTGATTGGACTATCGTGACATCACTGGGGATATCAAACAAGGTCGTCATTACTTGCCCTGTCTATAGTAATCGATCTAACACATCCTCATGTGCCACAAGAGTCATCAAAGTCTTCGTAAGCATTTGTGCATCTTTGGTCCCAGTTAGATCCATGAGGAGCACAATAGGCATATTGAATGATTCTTTGATGTGATCTGTAATCACTTTTGCTATGCTTGTAACATCTTGATGCTACATTACCACTACTATGGCACCTTCTCCTCTTTCAAGCATCACTTGGAAGAATGTGACATTACCAAAGATTTGTTTGGACTATTGGGATTCTCCTCCTAATTGTAGTGAGATCTACCCCCTTATTGAATTTGTCGAGATGGTGGACTGCATGGCATTGTCGATGACTTTGAAGAGGCTAGATTCCTCTATACTTCCCCAACTCATTGTTTTGGCAATTTTTTGCAAATGGCTTATTGCTAGCCTATAATCTTGTGGTGGCGGTGGTGAAGCTTGTGTTTCATGTTGCTATTCAGGCTTCCATTCTACTTTTTTTCCACTTATGTTTCCTTTTTTACTTTTTGCTCCTCACCAAGGTCTTTTCTTAGTATTGTAGGTTTGAGTAGTTCAGCAAAGGAAGCATTTTAAGCCTTCTTGGGAACATCATTTTTGTATCCTGGGATTCTAGCATGTTTGCATAACTTTCTAATTAGGCAAGGAAATGAAAGTGTTGGCTTCCCTTTCTTTTTTCTCACCAAACCATCTTTGAATCTTTGTGCACTATAACTGGGGAAGGTTGGCTGCATATTTGACCATTAAGATGGCACTTGCCTTGGCCACATAGGTTGAAATTCTATTAAGCCCTTGGGTTGAGAAGAGATGATATGTGTCTATCTTGAAGTATGTCCTCTCTTCCAAAGCCAATTCATTGTATGTTTTGTCATCTTTGTCGTATGCCCATCTTAGCCATAGCTTTCTAGTGTTGGGGTTAGATCTTGTAGACAGGCTAACTTAGTCCCTTCATTCGACTGATTCAAAGCATCTATGATGGCTTTGACCAAGAATGAGACATTAACTCTCTAGACGTTGATAGTGGTGTCTTTGTCTTTGTTGTGCTAGAATTGATATGTTTGACCAAGGTACCACTTGCCACTATCTGAAAGAATAGGCCACAAAGGTGATGCTTGAAGTTGTGTCCAAACTTCTTCTAGAGCAAACTCCATATATGAACCGAAGTTCATCTCTATGATGATTGTGGTCAACATGGATTTTTCTTGAATTACTTCAAGGCATTTCACGGATAATGTGAGACATTGTCCTTATGTGGGAGCTTGGGGTTTTACGACCTCTCCTTGGACTAGCTGCCTAGTAATAGGAGCCTCTTGATGGATGCTAAAGGATTGGGCTTCTTGCTTCTTGTGCTTTACCTACTCGCCTTGATGGCCTTGACCACCTTGTGGGTGCTTGGTTGCTCGCTATGAAGGTTCTCCTTGTGCTCCTCATTTTGGGGCCATTTGTAATCAATCAAAGATCAAATGTTACTAAGGTGTTGTTATTTAGCATTCACAGGTTTATACCTTACCCATGCCTTAGTCTCGGTAAGTTCATATGATTGTAGAGTTAGAAAAATTTTTAGAAAAGTACCCAAAAAGTGTTTATCTCCTCGTATGACCTTATATATTGGTTTCTTTTTCCTTATATGTGGCTTATAATGATGGTTATGATTCCTTGGATGGAGAAATTAAGGCTTCTAACATTAATGCGATTGATTGTTCATTATAATACTTAGGGTTTTTAACACTCTTACCCTTATAATATCCTTTAGGCGATAGCAAATTTCAAAAAATTGATGTAAGTTTCTTACATAAGTAACCATCGCCCCCCCACAACAACTAACTTGAACACTCCAAGGTTAAATAGGATCAAATGGTATAAGAATTGGAGTGGTAGAGAGCCCAATATCACAAGTAGAAAGTGGTTTCATAGAGCTATAAGTTGCAAAAGAAAATTTGGAAAAATCCCCTAGCTACAAATGATGAGAATGAAGTTTGGGCACCACAGGGCTCATATATATAGGTTTTGTGTGACCTAATATCAAGTACTTGATAACGGATATCTGATGTCACGTCCCACCTGATATTAGATACTTGATATTGGGGTCCATGGATGTGCATCTAATGAGGGTACTGAGCATAAGAAATGAAGCTTTGTAATTGGTGGAAGATTTGAGGTTAGGTCCATAGGCTTGGTTAAGTAGAAAATTACCTTGAGGCACTAGGTGCATTAGAAGGTGGAGTTGTCGACATGAAAAGTTGTGGAAGATACAGAAAAAGGGGTGTTAAAGCAATGTTGTTAAATGGATCAATTACATGATAAGGGAAAGCATGAAATTTAACAAAGAAGTTCTTGGAAGGTTAATAATGATGTGGTTGTGCACACAAGTACAAGTCACAAAAGTTACACAAGTGGGTCCTCCCCAAAGCAAGCATTAGCCTATGATGCCCTTGTGTAACCACACCTAAAAATGTTTGTAGGCACTAAAGGGGTTGAATGCAACACATTCCTATTTAATAAAACACAAATGTTAAAACCATCAATTTGAGATAATAACTCTACATTACACAAAACCACAACTTAGGATCAAACAAATAATGAGATGAGATGGACCGTCAAAAGGATTGCAGAAATTGGGACATGAGGTGTCTTACCAAAGGCATAATGAATCCTTGTGTTATTAATGGTTAAATCATCATGAGCCCTTTATTTCAAGATTCAAACTAAGTCCAAACCACATTTTAGTGACATTGCATCAGTTCATCATGTCAGCTGACAACCATAAGACTATCATAGTTGCAAGGAGTAACATCACTTGGCGTTTTGTCCAAGGGAGAAGCTTATTTATGGCACACACATTTTTTTTATGGAAGTGTTGTGAAGCTTCCAACCTTTAGGCATGGGTACATGTCTTTCTAGTGGGACCCACAGAAATTATTCAATGCCTTTTTATGGTACTCTTACTTCCATTTTTCATTAGATCTACAAGGATATAATTACAACTAAAGCAACATGATAGAACATACAAAAGTGACGAAAGAGAATCCACAAATCCCCTTGATGTCACACCCTTTACATTCTACCTTGGTTCAGAACTCTTTTGCCTAGACATAATGATTATGAATTTATTTTTAGATTGCATGATGAAAAGAATATCATTATGACCAGGGTAAGAACCTCTTATTAATGGAATGGGTGGATGGATGACATGGTCTCACTATCTAAATAATCAGTCCCTTATGACTCAATAGCATAGAGAAAACCTCACCTCAATGGGCTACATGATCATTTTATCCATAAGCAAGATTACAATAAAAAAGAAATAAAAACAATTAATAGAAAAAGTTGAAAGGAATAGAAAAAATTGTATCAAGAAATAAGAAAATGACAAAAAATTATAAAATAAAAAGATGAAAAACACTTATGAATCCTAAATATTAGAATGGGGGTTGTTCCCCATGATTAAACATTTGGCCGTGACAAGGATTAACTAGCGGATAGATAGGATCCATGCATGTATAAAACATTGGTAACCTTTTGTCTCCTAGCCACTAGGTGTCTTTTGATGTTGTGGTGGCTAGGTAGACAAATCGTTGGTCACATACTTGATTGCTAAATGTATGATGGGTTAGGATATGAGGTGTGTTAACATGATGGATTTCTAGGCCACGATTGCATCGTTGATCATGATATGGTATGCATGGATTTGTTGGTCTCCCCATGCTTGTAGATTCATTACTTGGGTTTGGAATTGAAGTAACAATGGATGGTGGCCCTTGTGTACGATTAGAGGATGGTGCTGGTAAAAAGGGAGGCGTTGCATTAGGTTGGCATTGTGTTGGTTTGGATGATGTGGTAGATCCATGAGTATTTTGCTTCAACTTACAACCTTTCCTAAAGAAGGGACATTTCCAACATGGTGGTTGAGATCTACCAGTGTCAACATGTCTATGCACATTTGTAGCACAAGTGGTATTCATTTGTTGATATTGTGGCGCTAAACCTTCCTGTGTCACTAATGGTGATGTGTAATGAGGTGGAGTATTAGAATATTGAGGGTAGGATGAATGGTAAGAGGCGCGGGGTGGTGATCCCTCTAAGGATGTCATGGGTTGATGATACTCGGGAGAGTGATAGTGGCGATTTGAAGTAGATGACATAGAAATAGTTGCAAAAATAGGGTGTTGAACATAATATCCATGTGGTTTCAACAAATAGGAAGGATAGGGCTGATTTGGTGGTGGCCTCCCCCATGACTGTGGTTGTTGCCACTATGGTTGATGATAGTGTTGAGGCTAGTAATAAGTCCCCCTAGGATAGTGCAATTAGTTGTGGGGCTATCTATGATTACCATGTGGGAGGGGAAATCTCCCAGGCATGTGCTTCTATACAAAATTTGGATTTAAGGCACCTGCCCAATACTCATGTAGATGCAATAAGACTGGGTAATGACCCTTCGAATGGTCAAATATGTAGATGTCATATCCATTATCCTCATGTGTGGTTGAGCCTATAGCCTCACTTCCTTCAGCTATTTTTCCTATTTGCTAAAAAGTGTTTCTAGCTATTTCTTAGTTATGTATCCTTTGTTTATTGTGATTTCTTAGCTTGTTTTGCATGATCCTCTCCTTGATCGTCTCAACAATAGTTATAATGTTTTCATATATCCATTTTGACATCCTATTAAACTTTGCTTCAAGTTCATCAATAGACTTATGTATCAGCAAGGTTCATTGCAGAACCACCTTATTAAGAGTGATCTCTTCCTCCTTACCATAGATATGAACCTGCTCTATTGAAGAGTTAGGTCCCAGTGATATTTCTCGACATTCTCCCATTTGCATATCTCTCATTATTCTTTTGCCACATGTTTGATTAGCTCTCGGATCTGATGTGTTCATAGCTTGTATAATTGACCTAGAGCATACATCCTAAGGATCTCCCTCATTTCATTATGAAGCCCATCTATGATAAGGAAAAGTTACCTTTCTTTGAAGAAACCATGACCTAGGCATTTATTCAATAGAAGATAATATCTATCCAAGGCCATGTCCAAGGGTTCATGTTGTTCTTTTCTCCACCCTTGGATCTGTTTCCTTAGGTTGGACACCCTCGCATAGGTTTGGTATTTCTTGTTGAAGAGTTTTAGCATTATGGACCATTGTTAGATTGAATTTGTTTTCAACAATCTATACTAGACTTCGACTCTAGCAACCAATGTTCTAGGAAAGAGCTTAAGCTTTTGCCACCCACTTTCAATGTTGTAGAAAGCATAGACATCATGAGGGCTTGTAAATGATGTTGCAGATCTACATCATAGCCTCTTGCAAATTTAGGAATATTACTCATATCAAGCCTTGGTAGGTAATGCTCTTTGTGATGCCTATGAGATATCTTAACTACCTCTATGATCTAAATTAGGCTCTAAGTGGCCAAAAATATTCATTGTCATAAAATAGGTTGTGATGAAAATTTCTATTGGGTTGATTGTGATGATCTTGTCTATGTTCATGTTGATGACTGTGAGTGTTCCTATGGGTTCGATTTTTGTTTCTATTTTGACCCTTTAGTGGAGTTTTATCTTCATACCTACATTCATCTTCGTCAAAACTAGATGTTGAAAGGAAGAGGAAGATGTGAAATTGGAAGGATTGCCATGGCTTCTATGGTGTTCCCTAGGGTTCCTTAATTTATCCTTTCTAAATTTCAAGGAGGTCCTATGCCTTGAGGCCTCCCTTGGTTTAGGACTTACTTCATCTCCTTCAAGGTTATCTACCTTAGGTGAGTGTAGTCTTTAAGTGTTGTCAGGATGGTCATGAACATAAGAAATCATTGCATAAGGTTGGTCACTCCAATTTTCCTTAGTATATATCTCATTAGTTCTCTAATGAATGTTTTCATTATACAGTGCATTATCGCTTTCTTGTGAAAGAGACATTATTATTGGCTTATGCTGTGTGTGATTTAATATTTTCTGAAGGATATATCATTAATACATTTACAGTGATCGTGTATGATATAACTAATCTAGATAACTAGCAACATCTCCAGCAACGGTGCCAATGATGAGTAGTGAGATACCACTATGCCCAACCATATGAATCACAAGTGTTCATGCATGATCTGGTTGAATTCCATGGATGGGACTAGTTGTGCATCTAAATCGTTATACTTTGATTGTAGTTTGCTATATTCCCACTTGGACTAGTGGTAGCTTTGTCACGTACGGTTAGTCCAAAGTGAGGTATATGATGTTGTTTAACTATATGCTTCTCCTAATGATGATAAAGAGATAAATTAACTAAGCTAATCAACAATGGAAAATAAGATCTAAACTAGCTTATGTGCAATAAGTATCCATCCCCAATCGTCTGTACATGCCTTGGACTTCATATAACTACCACTGGGATTGCCAAGCATACATCACTAGGTGTGCCAAATGATACACTGCTGGATTACCAAGTACTTACACTTAAGTACTCATGATTAAGTTGTACTCATTCTACTTAATGACAGAAATAGTAAATAGCAATAAATGGAAACATTAACTAAATAAAATAGTAAAGAATTAAATAATTAAATAATTAAAGCAATGATAAATCTAAGTGAATGCAATAATGATGGAAGTAATCTCAATCTTTGTTTCTAGTCATGTAATGTGTCCAAGAATGTCACACTCAAAAAAAGGTGCTATACAATTACAAGCATCACACTATAGGCATGCACTGGGAATAACAGAACTTGAATTTAGAAATCTAACAAAAACTATCAAAAATTGAGAACTAAAACTATGTCCCAACCGTGCACCCAAGTGTTGTATTTATAGGCTAGCATGGAAGAGACGATATTAAATATCACCAGATATCGTGTATCCAATATCGAAGCCTCAATATCGGGTATTTGATATTAGGGCTAACACAATGATGACTCATCAATTACCTAGCTTAATAAGCAAACAAAAAAATATTACATGGTGTGAATGACTTTAATGTTATGTTAATGATCTAATGTACTTTAAGTTTTTTTTAATTATTACTCATTTTTAAGGATTAATATCCCTTCTCTAATGTTTCATTAATAACATATTTTTAGATTCAATAGAATTTTAAAAATTACTTTTAAAATTTTTTCCCATAGTTGAAATTAAGCCTAAACTTGAGATTTTTATGTCAGAGTCTTATTACTAGACTAATACATCATTGAGTATTCCTTTAAATAACATCTTAGAGTTCCTGGAGCTTGATTGAAGATAGTTAAATGTCTTTCTCTTTCACTTGAAATGAATTTGTCTTTGTCCTACATGAATCTTTAGCTTTGTACTTTTACTCTAGAAAGTTTATCTTTAACCATTAAGAAAAGATTATAAACTTCATCATTGATGGGATGCGATATTACATGGGCCGCGATATCGCATATGCGATATCGCATCTGCCACGATATTGCATCCCCTGCGATATCACGTACGCGATATCGCAGTGCGCTGCCAAATCTATAAATAAGAGGCAACTCTCCCTTGTTTCGCATCTAGATCTAGACAGTAGCCAAACTCTTGCAGTTTTTCCATTCCAGTGTTAGAGTAATTTCCATGTGCCCATAGTAGGAGTCCCAAAGTGAACGAATCTTTATTCAAGCAAATATTGTACTTGAGCACACGTTTGTGTACGGAAATAAGGATGAACTTTTGGATAAACCTTGCAGTGCATGGACTAAGCTAAATAGGACTTTAATTAATGTTATTTACTACTTTCCTAATTAATCTCTCTCAACCCTCAACACTCCTAAGTGCATTCAGTACAA
>MNCI01011734.1:78540-166932 GCA_015680685.1 Gnetum montanum
CCCCTACACTCAACCATACGAATACGAGTGTTACACGTGCGATCTGGTCGAACTCCGCAGACTAAGTGCCTACACGCCTGATGGAACACTTAAGGTTAATTGTTCGTCGTCTTCCTAGACTTACTTGTATTTGTCACGGTTGTATGGTTAAGTAAGTTTGAGGTATGTGATTTTTATATCTTTTATGTTTTATCGCCTATGCTGAGAGAGGAAAGGGTGAAAAGAATAAGTAACTAACTTTAACTAACTATGTTCTAATGCCTAGCATTAGTATCCATTCCCACTTGCCGTTCACACCCTAAGCCGATGCNACTGCCAGTTCCTCAACAGTATCGGGTAGTATATACTCATCATGATGAGTATATACCTGATTTTACTTTTATCCTCCATCAGGATGAACAACTGCGCTGGAGAGATTTGTAAGGTAACATAGTGTTACCCCCAGATCGGGCAATCCCTAACATGCTCCTTCATGCTCTTGCACAGATAGGCATGATGGAATTATACGTTGAATACGTTGCAGAAGATTATGACACAAGGGATTACCATCCCATAGAGGCGCAATGTCTAAGGGACTTGCGGCAGGAGAGTTATCACACATTGTTGAAGGGCAAAGGACCCTGCAACGCTTCTCTTGTTATAAGAGAAATCAGGGGTGGTGAACCTATCTCAATAGGCTCTCCACAAAATGATGTTCCCCCTTCTCATGATGGTGAGGAGGTAGGGTATTAGAACCTACACTCTACGATTCACAACCCTAGTTCTAATGCCCACGAACACCAAGTGTTCAATGAGGGGACACAAACACAAGATAAGGACAAGCGTTCTGATCGTCATCACGATCGGGGTCGGGATCACCGAAGAGAAGGCAGGAGACATCCTTTGGTCATCTAAATCATCCTTGGGTTGATTGAATAGTCTAATAGGTTGACTAACCACACTTAAGATTGACCTCCCTAAAAGCTTGCCAAACATAGTTGGAAAATTGCATATAATTAAGGTCAACTAACCTTGCTTAAGATTGACCTACCTAGGAGTTGATAAACATGAAAGAAAATACATCACTCTTAAGGTCAATTGACCTTCCCATAGGTCACCCAACCTAAGACTATCAGCTGATGAAAATTGCCTAATTCTAAATGCCTAAAGACAAGAAGGATGACCATACCAAGAAAACATAATTTCACAAGAAAGAGCAAAAGGTTGACTAATCTAGGAATAGGTTGACTGACTTCAATGAAGATTGATATTTTAGGGAAAATAACAAAATATAAAAGATAAAAAGCCAAAAATTCCCTTGAATATTGTGAGATGAGTAAACCATTAAGGAGCAAAGGTTGTCATTTATCTTTGAGAGTGGAGCATTCATTCAAAAACATCATCTCTCTCATGACCATTGATGCACAAGTGGAGATGGATCATTGGACTAAGATTGGTATTTCAACAGTAAGGAAGATCAAAGAAAGTTTAGGAAAAAACCTTGATTGTATAAGAAATAGAGCTAAATCAAAAAGAACAACCTCTCTTTGTATTTCAAAATCCTTCTTATTATATCTTTTACATGAATAGTGTTTGTATTAGATGCAAGTTAATCTATTGAGAGATCTAGTTTGTGTTACTCTCATTTGCCTTTATTTTGAGATTTGGTTTAAGGACTTGAGCCTTAAAATCCTAGTTGTATGAATGAAAGACTAGAAATCCTTGAAACCAGCATTATTCTTCATTGATTTGAAGATCGAAATAGAACTTAGGGATCGAAGAGATTGGATAGCCCTACAAAGTAGACTAGGCCCAAGCCAAACCACTATAATTATTATTATGCATTGTTCATTTTATTTTATTTCTTGGATTTCACTTTGATCTTAGTTAGATGTGCTTTACTCTGATTTATTCAAATGCTTGTAAGATTATTCTAGTTGCTAGATTTAGTTTTGACTATGCAAAATCTATTGAAACACCCTATTTACTCCACTTCTAGGATGTAATATTAAATTCACAATTGGTATAAGAGATTAGTTTATTAAATTTTGGATTAACCTTTGTCAGGAGTTTGTGCTTGTTTTATTATGTTTATTACAAATGAACAATATGCCAATAAGTCTTTATTGTTTAATCAATCAAATTATAACTATTAAAAAACTGGAGTGAGGGGTATGTTACAATTCATTGATTTTGATATCTAACCATTGGTTGAGCATGACTATTTTGAAATAATAGAGATACACACAATAACAAGTGAGATTTTCTACACATGGCTCAGACTAATGAAAATTTGAATAGATGATGACAAGATGGCTCATGTAGCAAATGCCAAGGCTATGAATGCCTTCTGCTATGCTTAGTGCCTAGAAGAGTTCGACTAGGTTATATGTTACAAAATTGGCAAGGAAATTTTGGACCTCCTTGAGTCTACACATAAGGGGACCACTTTAGTAAAACAATTCAAGGCATAAGTTCTAAGTTACAAATTTGTACATTTGAAGATTAGAGAGGATGAGACCATGAAGAAATATTTTTTAGAATTACTAAGATTGCTAATGCTCTTAAGGGACTTGATAAAGATTGTCTTGATTCTAAAATTTGTCAACAGATCCTAGGAAGCATCTCTAAGAAATTCCATGCCAAAGTAACAACCATTCTTGAAATAAAAGATGCCAATCTTATGAAAGTGGATGAGCTCCAAGGTAATTTTGAAATCTATGAAATGACACTCTAAGAAGATAATGATGATGGCTTCTCAAAGAATATTGTTTCATTAAAATCATAAAAAGAAGTTGAAGATGTTGATTTAGAAGATTTTAATGAAGAAGAACTAGCCTTTCTTACAAGGAAATTCAAGACACTTCTCAAGAGAAAGTACAAGGGAAAGAGACCCCTAACTAATAACAAGAAGAATGAGAAGAAGAGTGACATTTAGTGCTATCATTATCATGGCTATGGCCATATTGCTTCAAAATGTTCAACCATGAAAAGGAAAAACAAGGGTAAGACTAAAGGCAAAAAGGCTATGTGTTCTTGGGATGAATTAGAAAAGTCCTTATCTAATGAGGAGAAAAATGAAGAATGCAACCTTATTTTCATGATGGCTCTTGAGAAAGAAGATCAACTAATTGAAGAGGAAGAGAGTATGAATGAAGAGAAAAGGTATGATTTGCTTCTAAATTCTTTCATTAAAATTCAAGGTATTTGGATAAAAATGAAAAGCAAGTTTTATGAACAAGAACTAAGTTTGGAAGCTCAATCTATTGAACTTCAAGAGAAACAAACTCCTAAAGATGATTTGCAAGCTAGATGTAACTTCTTTCATAAATGTCTCAAGGAGAGAGACACTTAGCTCCAAGAAAAGGAGGAAGAGATCAAAAATCTCCTTAGGCAACTAAATAACTCTCAAGTCACTATTGGGCATCAGGCCCAAGAAATTTCAAATCAAAAGTAATTTTGAAAAATTCACTCAAGGGACAATCATCTTAAATGTGATGATGGGAAAATCAAAACAAGTTGGTAACAAATTTAAACTTGGATATAAGCCTACATAATCTACATGGAGAAGGAAAGGTAAGTGGAATTGTCTCTCAACATATGAATTCCTATCTACAAACTCATACACTCAATGTTATTATTGTCATAATTATGATCATATATAATATTATTATTCATATAGATCATACTATGGTTATGATAATATGAAATTTTTACAAGGTAATCAATGTAGGTATAAGAAGATAGTGCAACACCCCAAAATCAAAAAAAATATGGATACCTAAAAGCTTATTGCACAAGATAGATATCAAAGAAAAGGATAAGATAAATCCACCTCCTTCCAATCAAATTGAAGATAACTAAAAAATGTTGGGAGCTGACCAAGTTCAAATTAATCTAAGTATATAATGACCCCAATTTACTTTAAATAAGATTATTTATTTATTTATTTATTTTGTTTTGAGCATAGGATAACTGAAACACCACAAAAATTTTGGCTAACACTTGTAGACAGAAATTGAGCTAAGTCATGACCAAGCTTGAAAGCCTCAAAAATAGCATCAAATGGAGCAACAATTGAACAAGTAAGAGTTCCCCGAGATCCATTGGAGACTACATCAACATCTAGCAACAAGAACTGTAGGTTTCAAACTCAAAACACTTAGTTTTGACTAAGTATACTTCTTGCACGCAGGTTTGCACACCCAGCATACAGCTCAGCGTGCAGCAACTTTTCAGCTCCAAAAATGAGTCAAAACATGTCAGAATCGAGCGTTTGGACCCCCCAGGACCTTCCCAAGGGTCCCCAACAGCTCTCAGGCACTTGAAATTCAACTTCTGGGCTCTAAATGATGGGTTTTCATGCCTGCACACTAACCTGCACGCCTAGCATGTACCATCACAGACAGACCAAAACAGACACTCAAAGCATGATTTTCACAGCTAATCAACTCCCAGAGGTAGGGAAACTATCAGGCATCATCATGGGCTCCCAAAAATCAAGTTTTGAGTTTGAAAACTGGCACTTTCATGCCTGTACGCTGGACTGCATGCCCAGCATGTATGCACAACATGCACCACTTTGAACAGGGTTGATCGAGCATTTTAGGTAAGATTTTGACATGGAGTCAGCCCCCAAAGAAACATCAATTTTAGGCATCAGAAGGGTCATTTTTGGCCCTACACGCCCAGCGTGTACACGCTGGCACACCGCACACTTGTAAAATTTCATTCTGTTGCACTTGGTTGACGCTCCACATGTCACCCGATCCGAAATTCTAGCATCCCACAGCCAATCATCCCATCTCAGATTTGAGTTTAACGTCCAAAATTGTACAAAAACCTATATTTTTGACCAGAGAAAGGTTCGAAAATTCAGAAAATCTAGGCAAAAAAAAATTGGGCAATCCACACTTAGAGCATCGAGAACACCCACCCTGCAGGCTGGACTTCCACCCTGCACGCTGGGCATACAGCCTTCATGCTGTGCCCGTAGCCCAAACCAGCATACCATCACCCCTCCACATCCATCGGGGCTCTTCGTCCACCTTGTGTCAGATTCACAACTGCGTCTAGACCAGTGCATTGTAATTTTCATTATGCAATAATATTGCTGTATTTTTTGGCCAAGATTTGTCATAGTTCTCATTCGTTCTTGCATTTTGGCTAAGATTTGTTACAGTTTTTGTTCGTATTTGTTTATCTCTTGTTTACATCCCTGTATGTTTACTTTCTGGTTTACATTTATTACATCGTTTAACCATAACCCAGCGTATTACACATTGGTATACGTTCGGGGAAATCCTTGTCTGATTCGCGTGCGGACCACCCAAGGTACTCTACCTTCGTCAGTTCCAGTTTGTCCTCAAGTGAAGGTAGGGTCTTTTGTGTCTGTCTGTGGATCTCTCAATGTCTTTTTCATTCCAGCCAGGCACTGACGATTTCAGACAGTACAGAAAATGGCACTAGAAGGAGGGCCATGAAACTGTTTAAATCTACTCTGATCTCATATACCCGCCTCCTGTGCCTCTGATCTACCGCCTGGTTTTCTCAGATTTACATTGCATCAACATGAAATTTGATTTTGAACCTCTCAAATCTGTGTCCTGTTTTGCAGCATTCTCAGCATCTACACGTTGCCTAACGTACTTGCACGTTGTAGACCCTGTCTACATACTACCCAGCTTGCCTGCATGCTGTAGACCCTATCTACACGCTGCCCAACGTACCTGCATGATGTAGACCCTATCTACATGCTGCAACGACTTGCAACACGCTGACCACTCTAGCTTTACGATGACAGTTGTAGTCTACATGCCGTGACCTCAGTTTACACACTGTGATTAGTTTCTTTACGCTAGTCATTGAAGCCTATACGTTGGGATCTAGTCCATACGCTGTGTAAACAGGCTGCACGCTGTGAACTTAGGTGTACACTGATAAGTACACCCATTTCATACTTGGCCAAATCCTCACCTGTATGCCTTGACATTATCTCCCTTCCACCTTGTTACATTTACAACCTTTTCATCATGAATATTGCCAACACCAACGTTTCAACCAAGTCCATTCTAGATACCATTGGCCCCACGATGATGCCGATACCCATTATGCAACCCATAGGGACCCACAGTGAGGTTAATCCTCGAGGAGGACCTCGTCGATCTCTCAGACTGCAAGGCAAGAATCCATCATTCAATGCCATAACACAGGAATAGTATAACTTTATATGCGTGAAGATACAAGCTGGCCTAGCAGTAGATCAAACTGAGCTGGAAGCTAAGAAATAGTATGAACTGATTCATAAGGGAGGACATGAGTTCATCCCCTCCCCATATGACATCATCCCTCTTCCAGAGCACTACTCTGAACTCATCTCACAGCTCCTCCTGGTAAAGAGCCAATTTCTAGACCAGTCCATAGCAAATCCTCAATTAGAGGAGGAGGATGACTTTGCGGCTTAGTCCAAACATGAGGATTCATACCATACTCTCAGTCCACACACGTACGTGAACACATTATTTCATCCCTTCACGGGGGATACTATGTCTCTCCATTCATTTAAAACCACTCAAGCACATGTGCCTCAACAAGAACCATTCACTCTTGTCCCCACTCCCCCAGTGACCAATACCCAATTCAATATACCCATCACCACTATTCCTCCCATTACCATGTCACCCCCTTTCTTACAAATACAACCCCAACAACATCCCCCTCAAACTAATGTGGGAGTAACCTTCCCGCCCCAAGTGATCAGGATGCCATATGTGATACCAGCTTCTACATCCGTGCACTATATACCATGGATCCAAGCTCAAGGAGCACCCTTCACCACTTCAACTCAACAAGCTCAGGGTGTTCCCCCACAAAACATGATCGGACAGTGGGCTACGACCAGTATGCAACCGCATCAACCCCCTCACTAGAACATACCACCTCCTACAGTTCCATCCATGAACATCCCTCAAGTATAGCAACAACAACAACAACAACCCTTTCCTTACAGTATGCTACCCTTAGTAGCACCTACCATGAATATTCCATAAGCACAACCTCCAACCACTCAACTTTCCTCTTTCCAGCCCACCGTGCAAAAATCTGACTTGTATACAACACAACATAATCAATCTACTATCTTGCCTAGTGTCCAAGACTGGGCTGAAGCCAAAAAGCTGATGCAAGAGCTAACTAATGAAGTCAAGCACCTCAAAACAGCTACCGATGAAGAGTTTAAGATAGTAGACTTTTATCAATATGACCCTATCAGGTCTTTGGTTCCACCTCTAACATTACCTAAGGGTGTTTCCTTACCCATGTTAATTAAATACAATGGGGAAACAGACCCCAACGCCCATCTTGTAACATTTAGACTAGAGTGCGTGTTACTTCAGGCATGGCCATAAGCCATCTTGTGAGTGTTCCCCATGTCCCTCACAAGGAGAGCACTTGACTGGTATCGGGCTTTACCTCGAAACTCCATATCTTCTTTGGAAGATTTATTATACCAGTTCGTTACTAGGTTCAAGTATAACTTGAAGCCTGAAGCCACACTTGATAACCTCATACAAGTCAAGCAAGCACCGCTTGAACCTGTTCAAAAATTTATTCAACAGTGGAGTGCTGCCCTCAATGAGCTCCATGAGCCAATCCTGGAGACTTATCTCCTCGCTATTCTAAAGGGGGCTGTTAATGATTTTGTAAAGTCCAAACTATACTATCTTAATGCATGCACTCTAAGCCAAGCATTTGTACAAATAAAGAATATTAAAGAAGCTGCGCAAAACAGTCATGATCCAGCCTATTCAACCTTTAAAAACCAACATAATAAAAAAGACAAAGAAAAGGCTAAGGCAACTATAGCAGCAGTAGTAAAAACACAAGAAGATACAAGACAACAAGACAAACCTCCTACTGCTCCTGCTAACTATGCTAGACCAGCTCCCGCTACTGCACCTGAACCTTCTACATTGCAAACTGCTATAATAGGCCACACCTGAAACTTTGAGAGGAAAGATCCCTCTCAATACACACCACTGCCTGCGAAGCCTTCTCAACTATTTGACCAACTTTTGAAGGATAGAATGATGAAACACAAGCAGATGTCTCCCGCAGCTATTCAAAGACATGATCGATTTTGTGAATTGGTCAAGAATCCAGGCTTGGCCACACCTAATGAGCCTCCTATCCCAAAAGGCTTTAGACTCGATAGGTTTTGCGAGTATCATCAACGTAATGGGCATGGTACCGATTTTTGTTTTGCCCTGAAACAAGACATCCAACGAATGATAGATAGGGGTGAAATAACTTTCGATGAGTCCAACCTAGTCCAACCACAAAACCAATCCATGGGCGTATATAAGAACCCACTAAATACTAAGGAAGCACCATATGTAATTAACACTATCTACTTAGATAACGAATAAGAAGAACCTTGGATTAACACCCTTTATTTAGATAATGAATAGCAAACACCTAGAAGACCCTTTGTAGTTCGTATCCCTCCTATTGCAAAAACCTCCACACCTCAATCATCATACCCTCAATATAACCCGCCTACACTGCAAAGACCCTATGTCATTCGGATACCTCCCGTGGTGGCAGCCTCTACACCACCAAAGGACAAACCATACGTAGTGCGTGTACCTCCTACCGCTACTACTGCAAACAAGCAACCTCTTACCTAGCCCGCTCCCTATGTAGTCCAGGTGCCACCCGCAATTACAACTATGGAAGTACAATCCCCAACTAGACCAACTTCATATGTTGTCAAGATACCCAAACATCTTGATAACCACCAACCTTCCATTCCGCAAACACAAAATAGACCGACCCCGTATGTTATTAGGGTGCCTAGGCAGCCTTACACTCAACCACCTTCAACCACCCGATCACAATCCCGTCCTACTCCATATGTCATATGGGTTCCAAGGCAACCCGATGTTCAGAAACCAAGTGTTCCCCTGCGCCAAACGCGGGAATGCCTGGCAGACAGGCTCACACAAGAATGATTGGAGAAAGAACGTCAATAGTTTGCCTTAGGACTCCCCAAGCCTACTCCATTAAGTGCAGTACCCATGACATCACCTAATAACGAACCGAATACAAGCTATAAGGGAGAATCATCAAGAATGCATGATACATCCAAATCAATGGTTACGGAAGAAAATGTCAAACCAGCTACACATGAGATAAAACTGTTGGGCTCGATAGACCAAGTAACCACTAGCAAGCATGCACCTAATGGTAAAGATATAGCAATAGCCCTAACATAGGTCATGTAGGCACTTAAATAGAAAAACACTTCATTAAGCCTGTATGACCTAATGTTAACTTCTCAAACTCATCGCGAAGCGAAGCCCTAGTACGCATGTTGACATCGATCTCGGTAAGCGAAGACTTACCTCCAAATGAACCGTCAATTCATGCGGTAATGTATTCGCTTCAAGGATCGACTTCTAAATCACTAGGCTTCCACACTAACAACATCAAAATTGATGAGAAAACAGGAGAAGTGACAACCACACCTATGTTCATAACGATACAAGTAAATCAATTCAAAATACATCGAGTGCATGTAGATGACAGAGCCACCACAAATGTAGTACCTTATCCTGTCATTAAACAATTAGGGCTTACGGAACTAATAAAACCAACCTCTACTACATGTTTAAAATCATTTAGCAGATCATGCATAGTAGTAAAAGGCACCATAACTTTGGATTTTATAGCAGGGGATCGATTCCCCACATTTGCTAACTTTGTTGTCATCGACGAGATGCCATGGTTCAATTTAATATTAGGAAGACCCTGGTTGGCCCAACTCAAAGTAGTCTCTTCCCCCATACACCAAGAGATCCACTTGCCTTATGAAGGTGGTGAAATCATTATACACGGGGAGGTTGCTACACCTACCGTCTCGTCACATACAGATACAAACCAAGACTCGGAGGTTAAGTTTGAACAACCTAAGCAGGATGACGCAAAGCAAAAACAAAGTTGCATGCGACCAGTAGATAATGATTTATCAGATGTAAAAGAAACTTCACCTAGCATAAAAACACCCAAACCTGAAACTGTACATATACCGCCTAAGCTAGAGACTACAACAAACATCGAAACTACTAAACATACAGAAACACTAGAAGACGCCAACATAGAGCCTGTTCCATCAGACATCCCTTGGGCTGAATTACCATTCAACGTGATTAGCGAAGGGGACGTTGAGTATAGAATCATACCCACTAGCGTCACCCCTAACATTAAATTAAGAAAACTCAAAAAATTGCTAAAATGTTAAACTACATTCTTCCTCCGAAATGACGTTAAACTATCACATGTCCGCAATGACATAAAACTAGCCACGACTAGAAATGGCCGGTTTACCAAGAAATCCACCAATATCACTTGAAACTTCTCTTGTTTACACATGGCCTGAAATGGCCTTAAACTAGTGCATGGGGCCTGAAATGGCCCTAAACTAGAACATCAAGACTATAGTTCGTCATGACTTTAAACTGACACACATGTGCATGGCCCGAAATGGCCTTAAACTAGAGCATTTTCTTACATTTGTTTTCTCTCAATTCAAGTTCACCATTCGAATTTACGCCTACATTGTTGCGTTATCAGTTATAGTTTTCCTTCACATTCCCCTTTTACATGATTATGTTTCAATTACAATTACATTCCTACTTGCATTCCTACTTTGTGCATTAGACTTAAATAACAAAATGAACAAAAACATTTTACATTGCCGCATTGTGTTTACATTTAAACAGCCAAAAGAACAAAAAAGATTTTCACTTTAAATCAATGATTATCAGTGTTCAAACAAACTCAAAATTCAAACAAAAAATGAATAACAGAAAACTCAACTGAAAAAAAAATTGTATAAATGTATCAAAGTCAAATTACAACTTAGTGCAATGTCCCCCACATGATACATAGATTGTATACATAATCAGTTTAACAACAAAAACATCAAATCGAAACTAGGCATCAAATTTGGAAGGAGCTTGATCTTTAGGCTCCTCCGCATCATCTTGCCCCACTCCACTGGGGCCACCTTCCTGGCAACCGTCATCGCTGTGACTCTGTAAAAGAAAAAAAAAAGAAAATAATTAACAAAGAAAGATGACATTTTCTGCTAGAAAATAATAAACAAAATTGACGAGTCTAAATAACTTACCGAAGAAGATCCTCATAGACCAAACTCCAGTCGATGAAGGATTTCCTCTTCAGGGACACTTGCCTAGTCGGTTCCATCAAGACCCAGATCAATGTTGGCCAAGGCCTTCCCTTTGTCCACTATGGACCAAGAGGGACGTTTAAGAGGAAACTCACCCATAGAAAATTTCCTAGAAGCTGTAGTGATAACCCTCTTGGGAGACTCCATCTCCACCACAGTGTGCTTAGCAAACGCATCAAATGAAGATTGTAGGCCTAAACCCTCTACAAACATTTCCAGCTAATGCTTCTCTATGGATTTCTCCTTTAATGATTTTTTATAATGATACTTGTGCATCTTCTCATCTTGACCCCATTTCCGCACCTTAGACGCAAAAGCTTTCCAATCCTGGCATTTGAGATTCAGCAGGTCTATTTGTGCCTTATGCTCTGCTAGCTCTCGGGTCATGGTTACTTGGCGATTCAATAAATTCCAATACCTAGTATAAGTAATCTCAAAGGTTCGCCAATAACGATCACCTATCAACCTTGCTGAGGCAAACTCATAGCACGACTTAAAATCATCTCGTTCTACTGTTAGCCTGGCAGTCTCCTTTTCCCCCACCTGAATTTGCAACCATAGCTTCTCGATGGAACATCTACAAGTCCAAAGAGACTTGGCATTCTGCACAACACACTCTACCACTGCATCATAGATCTGTCTTGGCACTTGCTCAATCTCTGATGGTAGTGCAGGCAGATTGTCACTGCAAGTGGCCTCAGATGGATCCCACTTCAGCTTAGTCCCTATCCACATGAGAAGAACACGCATTAGACATTGGACGGTGGAAACAGATGTGAAAACCGAAGGACTCAAAATGCTTAAGACATATGTACCTATTTCAGGATGAGCTTGCTGGATGCGATCAAATACCTCATCAATGATACCAAGGACAAAATCCATCTTACTTGGCATCTCGATCCAAGTAAATGGTTCATTTGTAGGAGATGCGGCAACTTCGGTGGTCGTTCCCGTTCGAGTCTTCATCATAGGTATTTCCAAATGGACATTAAGAATCATCCTAGTTTCAACATTTCTGCCTAGTAGCAGCAAAAACATAAAATTAAAACTCTAAATAATAGAAAGAATAATTCAAGAGCTGAATAAACATAATAAGGAGAACATACCAGAATCTCTGTCCTCCTCTAGATTCGGGGGATCACTAAGGTCTAACCTTCCTCCAAAGAAACCATCAAACATCTCGTCGACTTCATCTTGATCATCAATGTGACCCTTTTCGGTGGTGTGTCCCTCTCGCTCTTTCGCTTCTTCGCTTAGATGGGCAGGGACTTCCATCTCGTTGTTGCACGCTTCGTCCTCCTCATCCAAATTCGTTGGGACTTCCTCCTCCTCGACAATCGGTGTCAACATCTCCCTTCTTACTTCAAGAGTTGGCTTTGATGACGTTCATAAGCGTAGCATTGAATAAATGACATTCAAGAGTAAGATAGCTTTGTATAAATGGCCGAAAAAATAAAATAAAATAAAACAAGGATAAATGAGTGAATCAAGCTTACTTACCCCATGTAGGCATTTTAAACTGTATGCATTTCACCTTGGGTTCATCTATACCTAGAGCCACCTCTCTAGAGCGCTTAGGTTGTTGGACCTTGGACTTGGCCTTCCCGATTATTTCCTTGATTACTCGGTCGGCTCTCCTAGCAGTATAGGGCACATCACCTGGTTCCAACCCTATGCTATCATGCGTATGAATTGAATGGCCAGATGATCCCTCCATTGTAACAGAAACTGATTCGTCAATTCCCTTAGGAGCATCTTGGGATTTTGTCACCTCAAATAAGTGGTAGATCCACGGGTGAGACAGTTGCCCACGATCCACGCGAACAACTAGAAATTCAGCCAACCGGCGCAAGTAATTGGTGAAGAATGCAAAGGTGAAATGGGACTACGCTTCAATGTTCGAGCGCAACCTCACTATCTCCCCATGGAAAGTTGAAAGTAAGAACTGTGCCCAATTATAGCGTACCCCAGTCTCCAGAATCATGCGCATGATACGTACAGATTCTACCCTAGAAGTCCTCACTTGGGATAGGGGCTTGGGAAACACTCGCGCTCTGAATAGGGGGTACAACTCATTGACTTCAGTCACTTTTGATTTTCCCTGCATAGGGAATCCCTTAGCGCCTTTAAGAATGCCCAACTAGTCCTCCAACTCACAGACAACATGGATCTCTTTTTGCATTTGATCCAAAACCACTCTAGCCCCATCTGCTGGTACACTGAAGAGGTCTAAAAAGAACTCTGCTGACAGATGGAAAACTACTTTAACTCCCGTTACGTGAGTGTTATAATAAGTAACAGCTTCGTTGAAAGAATCAACAATCGTGATCATCTCGATCACAAAGATATTAGGACTTAGGGTAGTAAATAACTCCATGAGGCCAGCATCACTTAAACAACTGATAATATGTGGCGGTGCCTTGTCATGCAGCCATTGTTGTGCATCACTAATCTCCTCGAATTTCATGGCTAAGGTGCTCTTAGTCCACCTAGTTGTGATGGTGACTCCACCAGGGGGGACATCCACTGTACGCACAGGGTAACATCGATGGAGTCAATATAACCAACGATGTAGCGGAACAAACAAACGTTAAGCCTCAGAAATATCATTACTTACCGTCGGATAATGGATTAGGATCATTAGAAGACAAATCAGCATTGCATGGGAAAACTGGGCCATACGGGACCAATCCCCATGCAGCCACCCCCGAGCCTCACATTGTGCAAATGCCCTGGAGTATCGTTTGTGAAAATGAACAACGTCAACCTTAGTTTGAGCTAACACGACACCACGGAGAGTGGGGCCCACAATGAAAGCCTCTAAGGTGGTATGAGCCAACGCAAGTCCATTGTCACCTACGCATACTCCTTCTTTGTCAAATTGGGGCCTGCAAAGGAATGACGGTCAAAACATGAACAATCACTAAGCATCAGAACAGAAACAGTGAATTAAACAACTTTACCTCTCTACCCTGTACACTGTCCCAGGAGGATTATGAAATAACGTGTGCGGACAAGCGACCAAGAATAAGGTGCTATTAATATAGTAGATCCATGTGACAATAGGTCCCATACACGCAATAATGGATGGGTAGATTTGGGCCCTCCAGAGGGACCATCCTTAATCGTAAGCGGTCCCTCATCGATGTCCACCATGAAAGCCACAATGCCATTTGAAGATCCTGGTAACATAGTCTTAAGCACGTTCCATGCTAATTGTTCACTTAGGTGGGACCATATTACCACACTAAATTTGTCTAAGATAAAGGCAAGAAATTTGTAGGCCCCTTCTCTGAACCATACCCCATTGTGATCAATGGTCATATCAGGAACTGGCTCGTCAGAATCGATCAAACCAAACCACGTTAGAACTCCAACAAGCTCCACCACTAGGAGGAAAGGTTTGGGATCCCTTCAAGTATTCAAGAACTAGGGTTAATAAGCTATGCAAAAATAAGGTTTTACACTCAGGGCCAACACTTAGAAAAATTCCCAGGTTCACGCTCAGCGTGCAGACCCTGCATGCTGCAAAACTCAGTGTGTAGACCCTGCACGCTACATGCTAGAACGTGGGAACACAAACCCCACACACTGAGCGTTTTAGCCCTATCCTATACACCAAACATACAACCAAAGTTTCCCAAACATGAACGCTGGCCTGTACGCTAACATCTATACTAAAGAAACAGGCTAGGCCTCACGCTATACGCCAAAATAAAAAAAGGGAAATTAAGCGTGAAATGATGAAAATAGCAAGCGAAAATACAAAGTTTAACAGAGGATCAGGGCCTACCAGCATGAAGATCTCAACCATGAGGGGATCATGGGTTTAGGCAGGCACCGGAGCATAGCCTCACTTTCCTCTGCGAAGGTTAAGCTAGGCTCCTTCCTTCCCTGGCCTTGCACTCACTTACCATTGCCCATCCCTACATGCTGTGTTCACGTTGAACCCTCTACGCTGGGGTTTGAACGCTATGTTCACGCTGAACCCTCTACGCTGGGGTTTGAATGCTGTGTTCACGCTGAACCCTCTACATTGGGGTTTGAACACTGTGTTCACGCCGAACCTTGCATGCCAGGGTTTTAATTCTACATTCACGTGGTTTGCTATGTTCACGCTCAGAGTTTCATCCTCACGGCACGCTGAATATTCTCAAGAGCGTACACACCGAACTCCCTTGCTGGACTCGTCACGCTTTGACATATGCCGCCCTTGCTGCCACCTCTATACCGTATCCATGCCTGTCCCTGCCTGTATCACCGGATATTCACCTCCGCATTCACTGCTCTTGATTTCACACCAAGCGTAGATTCACATTGAGCTCTGGGTGCATGCCGAGATTTTGAGGTTTACGCTAAAGTTTATGCTTGCAACATCATGTTTTATATGTCTCCACATGGCACATGCCGCCTCACCCTCTAGGAAATCGGTGCCTTGGATATTTTACTCAATAAACATAGGAATTAACTAAAATACAAATACATATAAACAAAGGTAAAGATAACTATGTAGCATTACCCACGTGAAATCTTCCCTTACACAGCAACTCATATTGCCCAAACTGAACACCTCAGTACGCACTCTTCATTTCGCAATCTCACACTTAGTAACAATTACAAATCGCATAATCAATTAGAAATCGTAAGCGAACTGTCACAATCGGCTCGGTAAGGCCTTAAACTATCACAATCGGCCCGGTAAGGCCATAAAATGCCATGATTAGTCTGTCATGACTATAAACTGACAGGCACGGCAAGGCCTTAAACTACCACAATCAACCTGGTAAGGCCTTAAAATGCCATGATCAGTCCGTCATGACTATAAACTGATAGGCATGGCTCGGTAAGGCCTTAAACTGCCATGCGTCTAGGTAGACATGAGTTACATTGCTTGGAGAACATAACAACCCCCTAGCTCACTTTGCTCCCTGTTTATTGGTAGGAGCAAGCGCGATGGATTGCAAGCATCTATTCACATCATTGACCACCGATGGGCCATACGGAAAGATCACGAGAGAAATCAACATAAATTCTATCGACTTAGGTCCATCAACAGACGACAAATTTGTAGCCTCGATGCAGCAAACATTAGACAGCTATGAAGGTATGACAAAATCTCTGGACATAGAAGCTGATAGCATCACTGAAGACCCTTTAACTGAAACCCCCATAACTATGCTTGACGGTGAAGTTAAAGTATTAAAATTGAGCACACTATTACAACCTCAAGTTGCCAAGGACATGGAACACGTGCTTCGAGAAAACATGAAAGCATTTGCTTGGTCTTACAATGACATGCCTGGACTAGATCCTCGCATTGTCCAACACAACATTATAGTCGATCCTAAGTTAAGACCAGTGAAACAGAAAGCATGCAAGGTCAAACCTGAGGTAGCATTGGCAGTTCGCAATGAGATTACTAAGCTTTATCAAGCTGGTTTCATTCGGGCTATTGACTACGCTGACTGGGTATCTGACATGGTTATAGTCCCAAAGAAGAATAGAAGCATTCGCCTATGCATAGACTTCAGGGACCTCAACATCGCAACCATAAAGGATGACTTCCCGCTACCTAGCATTGATCAACTTGTTGACTCAACTGCGGGGCACGCTCTGTTGTCTTTTATGGATGGCTTTTTAGGATATAACCAGATACGAATTAACCTGAAACATCAGCTCAGGATGACCTTGATGACACCATGGGGGACCTTTTGTTATACAATGATGCCATTAAGCTTGAAGAACGTTGGTGCCACATATTAAAGAGCAATGACATTCATTTTTAGCGATTACATACTTCATTCACTTAATGATTATGTGGATGACATCGTAATTAAATCAAAGACACCAGAGCAGCACATACAAGACTTAGATTTGGTTTTAAAACGTTGTCTAAAATATGAACTTAGGCTCAACCCAAAGAAATGTGTCTTTGGGTTAAAAACGGGCAAAATGCTAGGCTTTGTAGTATCAGAAACAGGAATACAAGTAGATTTGGACAAGGTTAAGGCTATCACCAATTTGAAACCACCAAGCAACCTTACCGAACTCCAAGGTCTGCAAGGTAGATTACAGTTCATTAGGTGTTTCATAGAAAAACTGATGGGCAAGTTGAAACCTATGAACCACTTGCTACACGAACATCCATTTTGAATGGACTTCACAATGCCAGGAAGCATTTGACAACATTAAAATGGCACTTGTTCAATTACCGACAGTCTATCCACCTCAAAACAACAAACCATTCTATATCTACCTGGCCACTTCGGATTCATCTGTCACGTCTATGCTTTGCCAGAAACGAGATGATGGAACTGAAGTCCCTGTTTATTATTTAAGCCATGCATTAGTAGCCCATGAGAAGAAGTACAATGAGGTGGAGAGGTTGTGTTTAGCCCTTATCTTTTCCTTGAAGAAATGGCGACATTATTTTTTCCGCAACCAAGTCAATATAATCTGCAAGGATAATGTGCTCAGAGCCATCACGGGTAACCTCTATGAATTAAGTAAGATAGCTCGCTGGAAAGCCATGATAGTTGAGTTTGACCTACACTACATAGCACAGTCATCAATTAAGGGTCAAGCTATAGCAAATCAAATGACTACATCACCAACGCATGATCAAGTGACAATAGAGCCAGAGTTCCCGGACGAAAATGTAAGTGCAATAGATATAGTTCTCGATAATGATGATGCCATTTTGAATTTTGATGGAGCATCCACCTCTCGAGGGGGAAGTGCCGCCGCCATCATTACCTATCCCACTGGGGAGATCCGACCCTTTGCTTATCATTTCAATTTTCACTGTACCAACAATGTAGTAGAGTACGAAGGCCTCCTTAGAGGTCTCATAGCAGCACTAGCTTTCGACATCCGACTTGTAGTTAGAGGTGACTCATAGTTAGTTCTAAATCAAGTCATAGATGTTTACGCATGCAAAGCATAGCACTTACAACCATATTATGATTTGACTAAGCATTTGCTGAAGCGATTTGAAAACATAGATGTACAACATGTTCCCAGAAATGATAACACCATTGTAGATGCACTAGCTACGTTAGCCCTAAACTTAGCGCCAAACATGTTCCACACGTTGCCTAGTTCTATAATCAGTTGTGCTAAACCCATAACTGATACTCTCGATGAATTACCAATTATATCAGTTAGTACAACACACACAGTAGAATGGTATGATGACATAAAAGAGTATCTTCTACACGGTGAAACACCGCGACATCTAACAAATGCGCAAAAGGACGTAGTACGAAAACGTTCTCGACAGTATGCACTAGTAGGTGACATGTTGTGTCGTAGATACTACAAAGGTATCTTGTTAATGTGTGTTAGTAGCACTGATGGTCAAACCATCGTGGAGTAGGTACATGAAGGACTCTGCGGAGGGCACATAGCTCCCAAAGCAATGGTAACCAAAATAAGGCATTTAGGGTACTATTGGCCACACATGGAGTATGACTGTGTCTCCAAGGTCAAAATGTGTCATACATGTCAAAAGCATGGTAATCGCATACATGTCCCACCCAATGAATTGCATAGAACTCAAATCACATGGCCTTTCCAGAAATGGGGGTTGGACATCATCGGATCAATAACTCCCCTGTCTTCAGCAGGGCATAGCTTCATCATAACCGCAACTGAATATTTCACGAAATGGGTGGAAGCTATTCCCCTCAGAAAGACTGCATCAAAACAAGTATTCCACTTTATCCTGGAAAACATCGTGAGCCGCTTTGGCATCTCGATAACCATCATTACTGATAATGGACCAGAAGTCAGCAGTATTGAAACAAAAACCTTTTACAACAGCTTAGGCATTAAACATTCGTTCTCATCCCCATATTACCCTCAGAGCAATGGACAAGCAGAAGCCATGAACAAGATTGTCATCTTGGTGCTGAAGAAGATGCTCATCCAGAGCAAGAAAAGATGGCACGAACAGTTAGTGTACGCATTATGGGCTTATCGCACTACACACCCGACGTCCACAGGTAAAACTCCATATAACCTTGTTTATGGTTCTGAAGCTGTTTTACCTTTGGAGTTGCAGGTACCATCTTTAAGGATCACACTCTTTAGACTCCTCGACGAAATTCAAAGCAATGATTTGCGCATCAATGACTTGGACTTAGTGGAAGAGGAACGTACACGTTTGCTTGATCAGATCAAGTTGGATCAGAAACAACAACGATGATGCCATCAACATGACATTCACAAGTGCCCGATCAAAGAAGGTGACCTCGTACTTAAGGCGGTCCATGAACATGCGGACAAGTTTGCAGCCAACTGGGAAGGGCCCTACTTGGTCACCAAAGCATACGACAATGGAGCATTTAAACTAGTTGACATGGAAGGGAATGAGCTTGCACACCCGACCAACCATTTGTACTTGAAACCATTCTACGTTTGAGCATAAACTGAGGTATGTGATCGTCTTGGAATCATGACGGTAAACTAATACCACAACTCTTCTTGGAATCATGACGGTAAATTGATACCACAGATCGTCCTGGAATCATGACGGTAAAATGATACCACAGATCGTCTTGATGTTATGACGATAAATTGACACCACAGTTCGTCCGTAATGACAATAAACTAGCACCCGTCTGGTACGACATTAAACTACCACAGTTTCATTCGCCGAAGTCCGCTAAGACTATAAACTAGTTTGCCTCTCCTCAGTTCGCCAAGACTATAAACTAGCAATGTACCGTCCACTACGATGCTAAACTAGCACCGTCCAATGGGTTATGACAGAAAACTAACCCATGATAGTCCGCTATGACTATAAACTGACAGCTTCATCTCTAGCCTCTTGATTTGTAGCTGCATCCAAACTTCATCAGAGCCGCTACCTCACTCATCGTCAGTTGATCTTCACAACATTGCTGCCATGCATATTCAGTGCCTGAAATCTCATCTGGTGCCTTTGTTTCATCAGTCACATTCATTTCTAAAGTGTTCATTAACTCATTCACTTGTGGTTCTCTTGTCTCCTTGGAGTTGTGTTTGTAGGATGACACCTAGTGGTGCTCGTACACAGATACACTTTATCACGGTGACAAGGTGCCACATTGTTTTTGACGCACGCAACTAGGTTAATAAATTTGTTCAAAAGTACATTCCTAGTACCCAATACATTCTCCATTTCCCCAACAATCTCGTTCCCTTTCCTATCCAGTCACAGTTCCCAGATACACCTAGTGCACCCAAAACTTTGAGCATACAGTTTCACGCTGCGACACTCTCAAGCAGTTGCGACACACAACACGGCACATGAGCATGAGTGTAAAATTGAAAGAATTCTCTTTTCAAAAAAAAGGAATAAAAAAATGAAAAGGAATAGAAAAGAAAAAGAAAAAGAAAAGAAAAAAGAGCAAAGAGCAAAATGAACCGCAAGCCCTTATCACTTCCCATACAAGCACCAGGCGGGAAGACAGTGGTCTTGGAAAGAACCGTTCGTGTCTCACACCATCATGTTTCATCTCACTGCATGGCTTTGGTTGTTGAACAATGGGTTCCCTTAGACACTCTACAAGGGTCCTGTTTCTCCAAAGAACGCATCATCTCATCGCGTGGCTTTGGTTGTGACAACAAGTTCTCTTAAACCAGATACAAGAGTCTTGTTCCTCTAAAGGATGTACACCTCATACCTTGGTTCCAAGTCTACCAAACATTGGCCATCGAAAAGGAACAACATGACTTGTTTGCACAAAGATGAATACTCCTCTCCCACACCAGCACAATTCCTTGATCAATTCCCAACCCCCTAGACATCATCTCAAAACTTCATTTCCCAATCCCAAGTACTTCTGAACATGGTGCGAGGACATCTAGCCAAGTGTCAAAGGACAATGCCACTAAGTTGCTTGTGGTGTTTTGTACTTCTTTGTCGATGCCTCTTGTGTCGATTCCTCCAAGTGTCAACAAAGAGGGGCCAATGAAACACCACAGAAATTTTGGCTAACACTTGTAGACAGAAATTGAGCTAAGTCATGACCAAGCTTGAAAGCCTAAAAAATAGCATCAAACGGAGCAACAATTGAACAAGCAAGAGTTCCCTGAGATCCATTGGAGACTACATCAACATTTAGTAACAAGAACTATAGGTTTCAAATTCAAAACACTTAGTTTTGACTAAGTATACTTCTTGCACACAGGTCTGCATGCCTAGCATACAGCTTAGTGTGTAGCAACTTTTCAGCTCCAAAAATGAGTCAAAACATATCAGAATCGAGCATCTGGATTCCCCAGGACCTTCCCAAGGTCCCCAATAGCTCTCAGGCACTTGAAATTCAACTTCTAGGCTCCAAATGATGGGTTTTCATGTCTGCATGCCCAACGTGTACCATCACAGACAGACCAAAACAGACACTCAGAGCATGATTTTCACAGCCAATCAACTCCCAGAGGAAGGGAACCTATCAGGCATCATCCTGGGCTCCCAAAAATCAAGTTTTGACTTTGAAAAGTGGCACTTTCATGCCTGTACGCTGGATGGCACGCCTAGCATGCACGCCCAGCGTGCAACCTAGCATGCACCACTTTGAACAGGGTTGATCGGGCATTTTAGGCAAGATTTTGATATGGAGTTAGCCCCCAAGGCATGGTCAATGAATCTACAAGTCCACTGGCTCTGGAAACATCATTTTTAGGCATCAGAAGGGTTATTTTTGGCCCTACATGCCCAGCGTGTACACACTGGCACACCACACACTTGTAAAATTTCATTTTGTTGCACTCGGTTGATGCTCCACATGTCACCCGATCTGAAATTCTAGCATCCCACAGCCAATCATCCCATCTTAGATTTGAGTTTAATGCCCAAACTTGTACAAAACCCCAGATTTTTGACTAGATAAGGGTTCAAAAATTCAGAAAATCTGGGCAAAAAAAATTGGGCAATCCACACTTAGAGCATCGAGAACACCCACCCTGTAGGCTCAACTTCCACCCTGCATGCTAAGCATACAGCCTTCACGCTGTGCCTATAGCCCAAACTAGCATACCATCACCCCTCCGCATCCACCGGGGCTCTTCGTTCGCCTTGTGTTAGATTCACAACTGTGTCTAGACCGGTGCATTGTAATTTTCATTATGCAATAATATTGCTGTATTTTTTGGCCAAGATTTGTCATAGTTCTCATTCGTTCTTGCATTTTGGCTAAGATTTGTTACATTTTTCGTTCGTATTTGTTTATCTCTCATTTATATCCCTGTACGTTTACATTCTGGTTTACATTTATTACACCATTTACCCATAACCCAGCATATTGAACATTGGTATACCTTCGAGGAAATCCTTGTCTGATTCATGTGCGGACCACCCAAGGTACTCTACCTTCGTCAGTTCCAGTTCACCCTCAAGCGAAGGTAGGGTCTTCTGTGTCTGTCTGTGGATCTCTCGGTGTCTTTTTCATTCTAGCCGGGCATCGATGATTTTAGACAGTACAATAACTACATAGTTGTATATAAACTAGCTTTCTATGCCACTTAAACCATCCAGGACAGATCCAATTCTTGGTAGTCATCTTAAGTCTATTTTGTATGATTGCTGTTAATTGTGCATTGCTAAGGTTGACTATCTCAAGTATAGCCTTGTGCCTATTCTTATTGTTTGGTTTAATGAGTCTTTCCCTCGATCACCTGATCCCCAGTTGACTAGACTTTCTAATGATTATCTATTCATATGATGAGTATTATTTAAAATTTTAAGTCCTGCGATAGGTTGAGCAAACCTTTAATAGGTTGATCAATCCAAGTTTTATGGCATTTTAAAAAATGGGTCTATCATGTTTTTAGGTCATTTTTTTCTTATTTTCAAATTTCCCTCACATCCCTCAACAGAATCGTGCTACCTCTTACCTTCTTTACTCTCCTCTAGTGCCCTCTTAGCTTCTCCTACTTACTACATATGAAGTCTACATTTTTCAAAGAAAAAAATTGATCACTTTATGGACCTTGAGGACGTGTAATTCTTCACATCTAAAACTTGCAAAGAGTAATGACCATAATTTGAATCTAGGGCAGTTTTTATGGAAAAGCAATGTATGCTTCCATAAATCAACACATTTTTTGACATAGATTTTTTTTTAAATGTCAGCATTGCACTTCTCTTCTACATCTTTATTGGATTATCTACCATTATTTTGTTAGACTATTCTACTATGATTTGAAAGCCATAACTAATGATAAGTTGTAATCCTTTGTGCTAGGACACATGATCATCATCATAGTGCAAAGGATTTCAAAAGTGCTTGCCATGGCCACTAGTGGAATTCGCAAGTTTTCCAAGATAGCCCTAGCTTTGGCAAATCTAGTGAACAAGCTAGGAATGATGAAATTTCTCTATGGCTATGACTTCAATTAGCTCTACAATGTCAAAAGCAAGGATTTAAAGCTAGAATATAGGTTTCTTGTCAGAATTCCCATGACCAATTTCCTTCATAGGAGTGGTCATTATGATAAAATTCCAGGATTTATGCTATTTGTTATTTATTGTATGAATACATAAATGAAGTTAGATGGTCTTCAATATATGTTTCAAATCAAGATTGGTCATACAATTAAACATGGCCATCTTAGTTTGCCTTTTGGTGTTTTGATCTCTACTCTTATGAAGGCAAACATTCCCATTCTAGATAATGTGTTTGAAGGGCCTAAGTCCATGGCTTATAGTGGAGAAACTCTAAGGCATATGAACCTCAAAGTCACTGAGGAGCATGATCCTTATGCTAGTGAAAAGCAGAAGAAAAAGGCCACCACTGACATACAATTTATTTGAAAAATGGTTAAGTAAATGAATGCAATGAAAAATATGAATGCACAGTTACTAAGAAGATTGAAGAAATTTATAGAGAAAATGAAAGCTTAGTGTTCCATTGGCAGTTTTGAGTATAGTGCAAGTGTAAAGGTGCCTACTAACATTGAAGACCTAGAAAGTGATGAAAAAGATGAAACTGCTACTCCATTAAGAAGCTTTGAAGAAGAATAAGAGAAATAAGTAGAGCCTAGTGGTGTTGTTGTCATTAAATCAAAAGAAGAGGATAATGAGGAAAAAGTTGATAATGAGGAGGAGGAAGGGTAATATTCAATTTTACTTTTTTTTCCTTGTGTTGTTTGTGTCTTTTTGTGTGTATGTTCGAGCCTTTCCATGTTAGTTTCCTGTTTGTTACTTTTGGTTAAACCTTGGGGGTCATGGTAGATAAATAACCTTTTAAATTATGAAAATTTTAGGTAAATTTTAAAGGTTATATTAATATATATTCTAATTTTATGCTTAAGAATCAATTTTTAATGCATTTATTAGCTTTTCATGACCTTATTTATATTTAATTTCATCATGGTTCTAAATATTGTACATGACATGGGAATTTCTTGTATACTTTCTACTTATGATCAAATATTTTAAGTAGCTCTTATGCTTATTGGCATCTAGAAGATCATGATATAATTCTTCACATGCTTATAGGTGTTTTCTGGTTATGGAAAACATAAATTTTTCCTATAGGTCATTATTGTTAAATCTCTCTATTGACTTTATTTTTAGGTTTTTTTTTTGATCTTTTTTATTATCATTGTTTGGGCTAGTATTTTGGTCAAGTGTTCTTAAAAGCATTAGATATTTATAAGCCTCATAGTTATAGTAAATTTTTATTATGCTCTCTAATATCTTACTATTAGTGATATGGTACAACCAAAATATTTATATTGTTAATCTCATTTTGAGTAACATATGCATTGATCTCTTTTATTAATATATTGGTCGCTTCTTAGTAGTATCATTTATGAGTATTTATCTTATAAAATGGTAATAAAATTTTATATTATGTTTAGTATAGTTCATATCCTTACTAGTAAATTTTGATTAAGATTTTTGACAAAATTTCACATCCCTCTTCAAAGTTACTTTGTGCCTTGAAAGCACATATTTTGTATTTTTTTGTAAATGTCAAATAAGGGGGAAAATACAAGCAAATGCAAACAAGAAAAGGGAGTCATAAGCTTAAAGAAGCCTCAAAATTCACATGGCCATCCATTTTGTTTTAGGTTTCTTATGGTATGTGTGTTGTGTTTGCCATCTTCTAAAAGAAGGTAGTTTTGTCTTATTTAAATAGGGGAAGATTGTTGATCGAATTGAAGATTTGAAATGTTAAAATGCACATTTTTTATCAAACTGAAAGATAAATTAACAAGTTTTTGATGACAAAGCTCATTATTAAAAATCAACAATCTTTTGTTTGCTAGAATCACCCTTTGGTTGACTGAGCACACTTAAGGTCAACCTACTTGCGCTCATTAACCATAATTGAGAAATTGCATCCACTTAAAGTCAACCTACCTAGAAGTTGGAAAAGGTGAAAAAATGCATCATTCTTAAGGTTGATCAACCTTCCCATAGGTTGCTTGACCTGAGACTATTAGTCAATGATAGTCACCTAGTTCCAAATGTTCAAAGACAAGAAGGAACATTGTAATGAGAGCACACAGTTTCACAAGAAAGAGAAAAAGTCTAACCAACCTAGGAATAGGTTAACTAATCCTTATTAAGGTTTACCTATTGAGGAAAAAATCACAAAATATAAAAGATAAAAAGCTGAAAATTCCCTTAAATGTTATGAGATGAGCGAAGCATTAAGGAGTGAAGGTTGTCATTTTCCTTTTATTTGAGGTTTGGTTTGAGGATTTCTATCCTAAAATCCTAGTTGTATGAAAGGCATACTAGAAATTCTTGAAACCAACATTTGTTCTTCATGAATTTAAAGATCAAAAAAGAACCCAAGGATTAAAGAGATTGGATAGCCCTATGGAGTGGGCTAGGCCCAAACCAAACCACAATAAATCTTATGTACATTGTTCATTTCATTTTATTTCTTACATTTCTCTTTGATCTTAGTTAGATGTGCTTTACTTTGATTTATTCAAATTTTTGTAAGATTATTTTTGTTGCTAGATTCAATTTTGATTATGCAAAATTTGTTAAGATACCCTATTCGCTCCCCCTCTAGGGTGTGATATTTGATCCACATTTCTTTTCTTAGTTGTTGATTTTGTAGGAAATAAATGATTAAAGTAATGATGGTTGAATTAAATAATGAGAATAGATCAAAGCAAAAACCTTAATTAGTCTATATAACTTTCAAAAACATGGTGAATAAAGCAACACCTCCTATTGTGATTATCTTTCATTAAGACAAACTAGGATAATGGCATAATGCATATGGATAATTTTACGAAGAATATAGGAAAGCTAAACCTACCATCTTTAAGGAGCCTTTGTCAAATTAAGGCTTCATAAAGGATTTGGTAGATTATGAACCCATGTCATTGCAACCATTAGAATATGTCACTCATGAAAAATGAAAGCTTCATGATATGATCATGGAGTAGGAGTATGGATGTATACATGCTACGAATGAAGCATGAAATTCTCCTAGAGACACTCATAACTACAACATGAATGATCATAAGGGAAGAAGGTCCAAACATCTTTGTCTATGAGATCTAAGCTATATTTATGACAACTTAAAGTAGTACATCATCTTGCATTTATCTTAGCTTTATTTGAAGACAAGTGTTGATGATTTAGATGAGCCATTATTTTAATGGACTTGTCAAGGTAAAATTCAAGAAGAAATTTACATTTCATTTGAAGGCATTAAGGAGAGAAAATTAAGAAGATTGATATGGTTGACATTCCTACATTCAAATGATAGTTTAATGATGATTCATAGTTTCATGTTCATGCATTTTATATTGTTTGTGATCTACATAAGTTGAACAGTAAGGGGGAGAAACTTTGTCATTTCTGTCACACACTCATTAATCATGCTAAAACATGATATTGAGTTATTCCACCTAATTCCATCTCTTGTTGGCACACATGTTAAAAGCTTTCAATGTTGGGTTTTTGTCTTATGCCCAAGTTTGAAATCTTAGAAAGGAGATAAAAGGATAAAATTAAGATACCAATGAATCATTGGATGTGGCCATAGAATAGTATAATTTCATGCTTAGTGTTTCAAACTCATGGGTTTAGCAAATGTGAACAATTGATGCACCTAGTAGAAGAAATACACTTGCAAACCTATGAAAGGTTGGATATGTATGTTAAGAAAAATATTTACAAGAGGTTAGTAACCTAAATTATAAATATGCTAGATGCTACGACTATATTAAAAGATGGATGATATAAGCATGCTAGCATAGAGGAAGTCAACATTAATCTCCAATGTTAGAAGGACATGAAAAGTGTTGAATATAAGATTTAACCTTCTAATGACATTGAAATCCTTGTGTAAGAAATCATAAGAACAAAAAATACTTTAATAGATCTTTCTAATGTGGTTGATAAGGTTTGGAATGTATTAAATGAAAGGTAACTTTAGTTCTCAAGGATTTGAAAAACAAAGTTATTAAAGCAATTTTGAAGGTAGTTACACCATGAGAGAAGATTAATGAAAGAAGGAAAAAAGGTAAGAAGCCTTATCTTAATTGGATATCTTATCCTTATGGTACATTTCTTCTCCCACAACAACAATAAGAACAATGGATAGGATCTAATCCTTAGAACTTGGCATGTTGGAGTATGTCCTCTATAGTGCATGTTGGAGTATGTTGGACACTTTCAAAATTCCTTTCATAGTATTTTTTTTTAAATTCATAACTTAGTGTCGTTCAATGGAATCGAACCTATGACTAAGGGTTATCAAGCAAAGACTCTTACAACTATTTCAATAGCCATAGTTTCAAAAATGTTCATCATGGCTCTCTATATATTTATAGTGGGAATTTTAAATTAGCCATAGTAGGGTAGGTCTAATTTATTAATGCAATGTAATATCCTTAAGTTGCATCATATACTATTGGGTAGTACTATCATAACCATGTTCCTCTAATGGCTAAAAATCCATTACCTTGCAAATGAAAGTGTTTTTGTAATAGAAAGAAGAATATCATTCCTAGCAAGGATTCATGATCATCCCCTTCTTCACTAACATCTTCTAAGAATTAGGACCAAGGGGATTGTATTCCTAAAGATTAAAGAAATGAATTTTCTTCTCCTTATTTAAACAAAGATAAATGTAAAACATCCACAAGTGGGAGAAAGAAAACTTTATCTTTGAAATTCAGCCATCAAGGCTAGTACCTAGGATGATGCAAAGAATCTCAATGAACTCCTTAGTCATTTGGTGATGTTGATAAAAAAGAATTTATCAAGGACTAGCCTTGAACTCATTCATTAGGAAAGAGGCCTCCACATAATGGCTTTAGCAATAGAATAGGGTTTTGTTTGTTTGTTTGTTTGTGTATATTTTATGGGCATAACTTTTGAAAATAATGATATATCATTCCTTTATTTATTATTTTGGTTTTATGGGTATTATTTTAAGCATATGGAATCATTAATTTTGATTTATTATTTTTTTGGTGCAATTTTTTTCTATATGCCATTTTTGAAATTCAATGTTTAATCATTTTTTATTTTTATCTTTTTTTTAAGTTTAATAGTGTATTCATGGAAAATTAATTAATGTGCTTTATGAATGCTCATCATAAGAGCCAAGTGGTGGATGGGTGAATTTATAGATGCAATGATGATGTAAAAGTGCTAAACAGGTTTAATGTGGAATTTTGGTTGATGGAATATGCGCAGAATGTAAATTCAACCATGAAGCAAGCATGTATTTAGTGAAGGGCTAGATCCTATGTTACAAGTAAAAAGGTTGCTACTACTGGATTCATGGGAAGATCTAGTGGGCCTAGACTTTATGGTGTGAGCTTTGGAAACCTAGATAAATGCTTGATTATAGTTTAGAAAGGTGTGTACCATTGAGGATTTCGATGACCATTAGCATGGGTCATTGTATTTGTAATTTCATTACCTAGCTACACTAGTTAGAGGAGGCTTGTGATTTCATGAACCTATGCTTGCCACATTAAGCTCTTGGGTAAGTTGCCTACTTCATCACATGCATCTTAAGGAATCTAAATGGTGACCTAGAATCTTGAGAAACTCCAAATAAATGATTGTCTTAAATTTATGATCGTCTCCTCTTACCACCAAAAAAAGGAAAAAAATAAATAATTAAAAAATTTAAGAAATTTAAAATATTAAATTATTATTCAAAAAAATTACTAAAAAATAAGAGATGAAGAGGAGGTTGAGATATGAGTGATGAATGTTTTCTTGTACTTTTGGCCAACATAAATTTATAGCATTACCATCCTATGTCAAAGACCTTTTGGTTACTCATAATTAACAAGAAGAAGATTTGAGTCTATGGCCAACTTGCTAGGTTACTTAGTAAGATTGAACAAATGTAAGTTTATAATCATTAATTATTGCACTACCTTAGCTCTAATGGCTTTGAAGGCCAAGTAGCCACTCTTTGAAAGAACTTTGGTAATGTTAAATGATACCTTTAATAATGTCTTAATTTAAGAATAAAATTTTTTTTGACCATGATGGGCATCCATATGTTAATTATCCTTCCAAAGCACCATGTATGAATTTGATTATTTAGTGTAGCTAAAGGGACTAGAGAGAGGTTTCTAGTAACATTAGATTTGGGAACCTATCCTACATGCACATAAGGAAGAAAGAAAAAAAGTTTGATTCTTGGGCTTCTATATGATTTTTGGAAGACTTCACTTGATTTTGCTTCATCAATGGTTAGAACGTAAAATAATTAAGACTAGATGACATTAGTAGTGATGATGCAACTTTGTATCTCTAAAAGAGAACATACAGAACTATCCTTATTGGTTGGTCAAGTAGTGATGAAGGAAACCAACAAAAGATTGCTTGTAAAGTGTGGTGAATTGAGTTGTTAACTAGGGATTTGATGATGTTGCATTTCCCTTTTTTCTTTTTGGTCCATTTAAATTATCCATATTTCTCTTATTATAGCATCTTTGATTCATCATTGTGTATATAGGAAGTTGGTTGAGGTGAAACAAAGGACGAGATTTGGCCATCTGAGAGGTGGACTCATGTTTGATGCTAATGTTTCATTAGTAGTTGAGAATTCATGGATGTCTCATTAATAGAATTCGCAAGGCAAGAAAGATAAAAGTCTAATATGGGAAGGATCCACTTGCAAGTTCTTAGTGGCTTAGCATTATGTGTAAGTAGGCTTGATGCTAAATTTGCTATGAGATGGTAGTGGTTACATTGCACTTGATTAGTTTTATGCTCACATAGTGACAACTTCATTAGACAAAGATATTTATTTTCTTGTCCATATTTGATTACTTTTTTGTTTTATGAAACTAACACTGAAATTGTTTACTTATGTCTACTAAGACCCATTGGATTTATCAAACTAGTTTCAGAATACCGTTTACAAATTTTTTGTTAATTTATAACTTAGTGGTACCTAGTACAACCAAACCTATGACTTGGGGATTATAGCTTTAATTTTAAATATTTATTTTCTTTCTTATATTTGATTACTTATTTGGTTTATGGTCTCGTATGTTTATTTTTCTTTCTCAACCTAAGTGTTTGACATTGGGATCTCACTATTTATCAAGTTTGAACTTTGTTGCAATAATATGCACATTAATTAGATTTTTTTAAAGAATTATTTCTTGCCTTCTGTGACTTTTTTTGGTGCTTTGATGACATTTTATTTTTATTTATTTTGTTTTATGTTTGTTTAACTTTTAACTTAAAAAAAAAAGCAAAAAATGGATGTCTTAAGAGTAGTGTGCATGATAAATAGTTTATATATTATAGTATATACTTTATATGTTACATAGTATATTATAGTATATACTGCAGTTTCATCATTAGGCATGAAAGGGGGTGGGGTAGGGGAGGGTGAGTTGGAATCTTGAAATAATTATAATATAGGTACACTCTAATTATAAATTTATCATTTAGTAATGCCCACCATAATTGAACCCATGACTTAGAGATTTCAACTAAAGAATCTTAACACTATGCTAGCACCTCATTATAAAAGGTGTGTCAGCTTTTTTACCATGCCCTTACCACACATTCCAAATGCATTTTATATTATTTTTTAAATAAGAAATAAAATAAATAAAAATATTTTGATTTTCCCTTTTTTCCCAAATTTCTCATTTTACTATTTTATTCCTATTTTCTCTTTTTTGCCCTTTTTGTAATTTTCTCTTATTTTCTCTCATTATATCATTTTTCTCTTATTTTTCTCATCACTCATTCCCCAAGAAATTAAATCCTTAATTTCTTATTGTCATGCATGCCTTTAAAAATAGATCTTGCATAGATTTTGTCATTTCACTTTTGGTATTGAGTGTTAAAACTTTTATTTTTCAAGTTAGATGTCTTTTACCTAAGTCTTGGGAGAAAAGATGCAAATATAGTGTATAATTTTTTTTAAAAAAATTTCAATTACGTTTTACATCCCCATCCAATGTGGAATCTCATTTGTGATAATATTTCACATATGGTCTTTGGGTTGTATGCTTTCCATTGTTCATGCTAGCATTTTTTGCAATAGAGATGTAGAATCTTAGGGAGCTTACATGATTTTTTTTATAGAACTTTTCACAATAAATCATGTTCTAATGATTGCGTTGCATGCACTAGAAGTCATGATCACATGAACTCGAAGAATCTCAAGCTTCAGTAATGGAACTGACCAAAAGACAACAACTATTAGAATAACTAGTTGAACATGATATGGCTGAACCTCCTTAACTAAGAAGATCCATAGGTTACCAATTTTGTTCCCGAGCATCAAGTTGGAGACATGCCTAATGATAACTATCAAGAGAGAACCCAAATGATATGTTTCTAGATCTCATTGATCTAGAGGATGTTCAAGTTATATTAGGATTCATTTAACATGAGCTCATGCAACTAGGATAATGCCATGAGTAGTTCAAATGAGGGAGCAGGAAACTATGTTAGGCATGTAGGAGCAAGAATTGACACAAGGAAAAACTAGGATCCTTCAAGAAAAGGTGACAAGCTTAGAAGAGAAATTTTAGAGATTCCAATTGTTTTTCACCAAATATCAAACATATCCTTAGTACATATTAGGCATATTAGAAGTTTTTCCCCAAAGCCAACATCTCCTGGTACTTCTTCTTGAAGAGGTAAGTCTATGCATTATCTTATGTAATATTATATTGTACATTTTTTGCACTAATAATGTGTTATGTTTGGTCCTAATTTTTGGTCTTTTGGGTGTCTTAAAGTTAAGGTACCAGCTTTAATTAGTTATGGAAGAATGATGTGGCATTTATTGGCAATTTTATATTTCTTTGTAAGCTTGGATGCATAGAAGTCTTTATGTGTACTTAAGCTTATAGTCTAGGCTCATTTTAGAGTGTGGTGTTACTACCTCTAGTGGTGCATCCTTGGTGTCACCACCCTGATGGCAAGAGACCACTTTTGTTTCAAGACCAAAAACTATAAATACCTAAGGAAAAAAGCTCATTAACAACTCTCATTTGTTATTTTCTTTGGTGTGAAAATCTTCTACTTTTTCCTTAGGTATGTGCACAATTTATTTTTGTTGTGTCTTTTAAATTGTCATTTTACCATGCAATAAGACTATTTTAGTAGTGAATACTTGGTACTTCCAATAGTAAACACTTAGTAACCTAGCAGTGTCAATATATGTTTAGGATATGTATGGAAAGTGGGAACGAATGCTTCACATTTAGGATAGTTTAGTTTAAGTAATTAGTCAAGTTAAACATACCAACCATTTCTTCCTTTAATTTTTTATAGATAAAAATAATAAGAAATTATAAATATAAATAGCTTACACCTCAATCACACTTACCCATATGGGCAAAGTTAATACAAGTGATGATTGGAAAGTCAACGACTAGTAAGTACACATTTTACTATCTAGGACATTGGCTACTTAGAGAGAAGAAGTCCATAAAATTTGATAGGATCATGTGTACATACTTGTAATTTATACGGTTGGGTGTATGGAATACTTACTACTCATGATTGGTGCTATTGTCATGGAACTTTGTTTTAGTTATGTCAGATAAGTATTTTTAGATAGTAAGATCATACAAGGTCATTGTATGAGTAAAATGCTTAATCCTTAAATAATAATAATAATATTTTATTTGAGGCACATTACATAAGAGTAAACTAAGATGTGTTCTCACAGGGTTGAATCACCACCTACTGATCATCCTAACAAGCAACATGACAGACTTAAAAGGAATGTAAATATGATACCTCAATAAGTAAATGTTTTTTATGCCCATCTGGATTCTTATTATCCAGACTTCACTTTCATCCTTCATTAGGATGAATAGCTATACTGGAAAGACTTGGAGGAAAACATTATGTTGCTCCTTGATCATTCTATTCCTTCAATGTTCATGTTAGCTCTCATGAAGTTAGGGATTAAACTAGTAGCCCTAGATTATAAAGTGAAGAAACACCTCTCTAGGGACTATTAGCTAATGGAGTTCCAACTCTAAAAAGATAAACTCATGGAGGCATGCCATGAAGCCTCCAAGGGCAAAAAGGTCCTAAACTCATCAACTTCACAATAAGAGAAGGAGGATCTAGAATTTTCATCAGGATGATTCTAGTATCAAGGTTCTTCTTTCTTTGGTGAGGATAATACAAATTATCAATGGTTATATTCAACCTTGGCAATCAACCAAGATAAGGATAGTGAAATACTTGAGGAAAAATTCATGTTATAGTGTAAAAGTAAATGACCAAAATCTTTGTTGTAATTTGGTGGAAATATAAAAGCAGATATAGTTGCCTTGTGTTTTCCAAAAATTGTACATTATGGCCTTGTATTAATGGAATTTAGGAAAGTCTTCAATGCTATAATTGAGATATGCAACCTACACATTGTATATCTTATGCATCTTAGCTTGTAGAGGCTAAAAAATGCTTCACAGACTATGAATGGCTTGCATACTAACTTGTGAAAGCCAAAAAATGCTCCAGAGGTTGCAAATTTCATATATTTTAGCTTTTCAGGGTTGAAAATACTTCACAAGTTGCAAAATTTGGTATTTTCACCTCACACGCTGAGCATTGCAATTCCACATGTTGGGTAACCTACAAAGACAACATGTGGAATTTAAGCCTTAAGTCCACATGTTGGGTATCTTAGTCCCACATGCTAGGTAGCATGTGGGATAAGAAATTAGCTAAAACTGGTCACATGTTATTAAGAAAGTATCTGGAATAGTTTCAAAGTTTGTTAGAAATTTGGCAACAATCATGCTAGCATTAATCAGTGACAAAGCAAGGCCTCTATAGCCTATTTAAATCCAAATTCACTTCATTGAAAGGACTTTTGGATCATTTGACATTCAACTAGAGTTGAGACTTTCAAAGAAATGTAGATCTTCAAGAGTCCACAACCATTTCTTCCCCAGTGTAGAACAATGTAGTAGAGAAAACTAGTGGTGAGCAAAGTCCAAAGAGCAGATCATATGAGATATTTGAAGGTAGATCCAATTGCAAAACACATCCTACTATATGCATCAAATTTCCAGCATTTTCTTTGAGCTCTTGAGCATTTGAAGCTCACAACTTGTGTTCTTTAAGCTTTTGTTTTTACAAATTTTTTACCATTTTTAGTACAAGTTTGTAGTTTCTTGTGTTTTGCTACATTTGTTTTCCATTTCTTTGCTCTTAGGTTTGGCATTTAAATTGACTTTACATGTGTTTCAATTGTTATTTTAAATTTTGGTAACAAATCTCTAGGTCCTTGTGTGATTGACAAGACTATCTAGGGTACTTCAAATCCTTTCTTGAGGCTCATGGATTCATAAGTAAAACTATTCCATGTTGAAAGTTTTGGATCTCTAACACTAAATTTTTCAAGTGCTACAAGGAGAACTAGTTCTAGAACTAGGGGAACCTTAAGATCAAGGTTCTTGAACCATTCATCAAAAAGAATAACCAAGGAACCAAAGAAGAAGGACAACCCAACACAACTCTCCTAGTTCTACACCATCATCATTGTCCTCATTGTCAAACTCTAACAAAGAGAAACACGATCGAGATTGAAGGAGAAATGATTGAGGCCAAGATGGAGATGATAGAAGGCCTCATTGTAGAAATGGAAGGAGAGAGCATAGATAGTAGTAAGATGAGAAGGAACATCATTAGGTAAGAAGGCATAGTAGGCCACATCATAGAAGCCATGATCATCATAGGAGCTATCATGAATATGGTGACTATGACAAGCCACTACTTGCTCTAAGAAGCATGATAAACATCTTAGAGATAGTGCATATTTCCACTAGGCATTAAATGAAAAGCTAAATCAAATGGCCTGATATGAATAACATCTCTTAGTTTTAAGGAGGATATAATGTTGATCCATACCATCATTTTCAAGCATTCCATGATGCTTATGCCTTGTAGAACATTAAAAATGAGTGTTAGAAACTCAAAGTATTTCCTTGGATACTAATGAAAGAAGTTGAGACTTGATACTTGTATTTGGAGTTAGAATTTATATGTAGGTGGAGTACAATGTTGGAGAGCTTTTTGACGATAAATATTAAATATACTCCAAGGTATCTAACTTAAGGAAGAAAATTTAAGGATGAAAATAAGGTAATCATGAATCACTTGATGCAGCCTTGGAAAGGTATTATTCTATTTTACACAAATGTCTAGGCCATGGTTTCTCTTAAAGGGAACAACTTCACCATGTAATAAATGGGATCAAAAATAAAACTAGAGAAAATCTTGGGGTTTATGCATAAGAAAGATTGTCAGAAATTAGAATCCATCAAATTCAAAGGCTTATTGATAGAGTGGCCAAGGAAGAAAGAGAATTAAAAAAGTGAGAAAGTACATAAGAGTACAACATAGACTCTTGCATTTGTAAAAGGTAGGTACATCTCTATGATCCTTAGGAGGAAGCATAATTGTAAGAAGTGGTATAAAGGAAAAGCTTACCAATACAAAAACCTATCATAGAAATATTGGCTAAGATGGATAAAATATGGGACTCCTTGGATGAAAGGTTTCAAACCGCTCTAAGGATTGTGGAGGAGAGAACGAAGCAAGGAAATAAAGATAAGGATAGAAGGAGAGGAAACGATGCAAAGAAGGACTACTATTAGAAAAAAAGTAAGGGCACAGTAGTTGATGAAGTTGTATGTTTTTGAATAGAAAAAGAAAGAAGCAAAATTTATGAATATGAACATTCGAAGGGATGTTTTCTTGTACTATCACACCTATAAGGATTTGGAGTCTATACCTTGAATCCAAAATTTGAAAAAAGGCAACCACCCAAGAGATTACTCTATCCATAAGGTAATTATTGGCAATGGTTCAACTAGTAATAGTATTATCCAAGTGAAGTATGACATCAACCTCAAAATCATTATCATTAGTGGTAAAACACAAAATCATGGGGGATGCCACTACTAAGGTAGCGATATCCTTACCACTAACTAGACCCATATGGATAGTACATCTAGCAATATATGTTTCCTTGTAGATCTTCAAGCCATGCTTCTTTTTTCCATCACTACTATTCCCTTGAATATTATAGACCAACTACTTCATGAGCTAAATCTCCTTCCACATACCCTTTTCATTAAATATCATAACACTCTGCACCTCATAATTTCACTCCTTTGCCACTTACATTGCCTAATCAAGGTGAGATAGCACTGTAGCCTCAATAATGCAATGCCATGCGGGCCATGAACTTATAGCCAAATAATAATTTGAGTGGTTTTGAGCATAATTCTTCAAAAAGGTCTTTCTTCAAATGCAATAGTCCACCTAAACTCCCACAGACATCTATGGCTAGTAATCCTTCTCAAACTACTCTTGAGATAACCATTGAGTCACCTTCAAACCAAAGATCCCAAAATGTACATAGTATCATGTTAACTCATGTAGTTACTAACTTGAGAAAAGTAGGATACCTTTCTAGGAAAAGTTTGAATCTTGGAAGTTCTCTAATTTATTTACAGATTGTAGGAATGACCTTTGCAAAGCTCTACTAGACTTAGGTTCTAGGATGAACTTAATTTTCCAAGAAATATATAAAACTTGGAGCCTACCTTCATTTAAAAATGTTAATCTCACTAAGGAACAAAAGGAGACTCCTTCTGAATGGGATCATAGGAAGAAATAATAGTTTTTTCACTAAGTCAAACACTACATGAAGATTAAGGACAACCTTTACAAGATTTTGCACTGATGGCCTAGTACAATGGTGTGAACCTAATGAAGATTAATTGAAAGTCCTCCTAGATGCTCACGAGGGTCCTTATGGGGGCCACTATGTAGTAAGGAGGATGACCACAAAGATATTGATGGCATAATATTTTTGGCCAACAATCTTTAGAGATGCTTGCCATTTCTCCCATTCATACAAGAGGTGTCAATAAGATGTAGGGATGATGAAAAAAATGGAAGAACCAAAATATAAATTTAAGCATTGGAGACTTTAAACATTTGGGAAATTGATTTCATGGGATCCATCACTTCCATGTCTAATGAAAAGTCATATATTATTATTACTATTGACTACTATACCAAGTGAGCTAATGCTGTAGTTGTTTCTGATTATACCTCTACTATTGTAGATATTTTCTTTCAACAACAGGTAATAAAAAAGTTTGGTGTGCCTAGAGCACTAATTTCTAATAACAAAAAACATTTCACAGGTGTTAGCTTTTGCAAGTTAATGCAATGCTTAAAGGTGCAACATAAACTAACAACTCCTTATCATCCTTAAGCTAATAGTCAAGTAGAGGTAAGTAATAGGGAGATCACTTGAATTCTAACATGAACCATTAGTAAATATAGGAAAGATTTTAGCATCAAACTCAATGATGCTCTTTGGGCATATCACTCAACATGGAAACATCCTATAGGCTACTCTACCTATGAGTTAGTGTATAGAAAGTTACCCAAACTTTCAATTCAAATTGAACTCTGTATACTTACAATTACTTGTGAACTTGACTTAAACATTAACCTAGCATAAAAGAAACGACTCGTGACACTTAGTGTGCTAGAAAAAAATTGATGATTAGCTCTAATGATGAATGAAGTGCATAAGACATACAATAAACAATGTCATGATGCATGGATAAGAAAAGTTACATTCAAACTAAAAGAAAAGGTTCTTTATTAGAATTCCATGCATGTGCCACAACAAACTAATTTCCATATGATGAGTGGCGAGGTACCCCTACACTCAACCATACGAATACGAGCATTTTCACTCGTGATCCGGTCGAACTCCGCAGACGGACTAGTTGTGGCACCTAGATAGTTATCCTTAGGTCACAATTTGCTGTCTTCCCACCTGGACTAGTATTATATTTATCACATACGATTTAGTCTAGAGTGAGGTGTATGATGGGTTTCCTAATCTAATGCTACTCCTGAAGGCAATGGAAAGTAATATTATCTAAGCTAGGAGGAAAAGGGTAAGAGAATCTAAACTAGCCTAAGTGCGATGAGCATCCATTCCTTGATTATCCATACACATCTTAGACTTCGTGCATGACTACCATTGGGATTACCAAGTGTAGATCCTAGGTACGCCATTGGGTTACCAAGTAGTCACATTTAAATGCTCGTAATCAAGTCGTACTCATTCCACATTTTCACATGAGTTTAAGGGGGAGAGAGACTAATTAGGAAAGTAGTAAATAACAATTAAATAAATAAATAAACAAAGTGAATGTTGCAATGATGAAGTAATCTTGATCTTTATTGCTGGTCATGTGTGTGTCCAAGTATGTCACACTCGAATAAAGGATGTCGTACAATTACATTTACCACACTGTGGGCAGACACTGGAAAATATTCTATCTCTGGAGGGACAAAACTGCCAGAGTCTAGCTACAATCTAACATCTAATTCTCAAATAAGGGAGAGCTGCCTCTTATTTATAGATTTGACGGCACACTGCGATATCGTGTACGCGATATGGCAGGGGAAGACGCGATATCACATATGTGATATCGCAGGGGATGCAATATTGTGGCAGACGTGATATTGCGTATGCAATATCACAACCCATTAGATATCACATCCCATCACCATACATTATGGGAAGGATCTTACATCATACACTCAACTTCCGTTCCAAGGCTATGATAATTTACCACCTTACAAGTCCTCAAAAGCACATGCTGGTCAACATCCAACAACTTAAATCCTTTGTCAACTTTAAAGTAACTAGCCACAATACTAACATCTTTGATCAAGAATAAGCTTGCATCATTTTCCAAACCCTCTTTCTCCAACTTAGTTGTGGGGTAGATATCCATCTACCATAACATCTTCATGAGAATGAAGCATTCTTGATATGTTTTTCATTTTCTTTATACTTTACTAATTATTCTATATATTTTTATTTTCTTGTTAGTTTCTTATTATTTTCATTTAGTCTTAATTAAAATATCTAATTTTGTTCCATGGCTATTAAAAATTTTGGAAATTTTTAAACACAACTATCAAGGTTATGATTTAATATTTAGGCCAACTTTGTCTTTTGATTATGCTCTCTACTAATAGTCCATTAGTTTTCTATGGTATTTGGTAGTGATTTTATGATATCCATCCATTCCATCTATCTCATATGAAGTTTTGCATCATGGGAACATGAAGATTCTTTCACATTAAAATAAAAAATAATATAAGATCTTGTTACCCAATGAACTAGGAAAGAACTAAGTGGGAATGGAAAAGGATAGGACCTCAAGAGGACTTGATGTGTTCTTTTCTCAAACTTCCTTCTTAAGTTCTATGGCTCATCATAGGTATATCAACTCTTCTACTATTGATCATAAGAGGAAGTATGTCTCTGTATGGTGTAATTCCCACTAAAGAAAAAGGGGAATTCAGAGCACACTCTTCTAATAATCTCTTAGGCTATAAGAACTAGTTAGGGGGTTGGAAGTACATGTTACCCATGCTTGAAGACACTGCTCTAACTAAGGCCCTACCTATTTCTGTATTCTCTTTTCTTCTTTTCTTAGAGTGATGATTGTCCTTTGCGGTTGTTGTAGGCTCATGAATATAGGAGAGGAGGAATACATCAATGTGAGGTCACTGTGATTGAAATGGACTTGATCTAGATACAAAATGGATTGGTATCAAATCATCTTAATCACAAATTTCACTAAGAATCACATGTGATCATGATGCACATTTTCCCTCTACCATTCTCACACTCCATTTTCTCTCACCTCACTACCTCATGCCATGGTAAGTTATAATTTTTTTTTGTAGATTGCATAATCCTAAGAAAATCTCTTACATTGGTATCATATTTCACTTGAATAATCATTTATCATCCAGGTTGCCTACAGACTCTTTGTAATGAGATTATGTAAGGGGTATTAAGCAAAAGCCTACTTTGGGGGAGGATCCACTTGCATATCTTTTGATTCACTTTAAGTTCAACCTCCTAACCATGGACTCTATTGATATCTCGATCATCTTGATAGGTTGTATCATCCAATTTTTCTTTGCTTTAGCATAAGGAAAATCTTCCAAGTACTCATCCCACATGATCAAATTGCTTCAATTTTATGAATGTTACCCTCAATTGTATTTTTGCCATGATTATCCACTTTTTGGCTCTTATTTGTCTCTTGTTTTGATGCCAAACATGTTTTAAATTCCTTTCTATCTTAAATTGAAAAATAACTATGAATAGCTATGTCGATGCATTCTTGTTGACGTAACCCCATTGATGCATCCCCATCAATGTAGCATAGAAATCCTATAAATATGCATGACACTTTCTTATTTTTCACATTTCCTTCCAAACATGAGGAGTTTTTAGAATTTCTTAGAGTGTAGAGCCTTTTAAAAGTCATAGCTTGCCAATTGCTTATCCATTTTTATCCATTCTTTAATCCTTGAGCTACTAGAGGTATGGTTTACATCGTGGGGGAATCAAACATCAAGTTTTCATAAAAATTTTTTAGAAATGTTTCTAACATCCCATAAATAAGATATTAAAATGATATTAATTTAATAATCATGAGAGGTAATATCAATACTCAACTTTCATTAAAGCATAAATAAAATAATAGTAAAATATATCATACACCTGTGATCACTAAATCAGAACTTAATGCTAAAATTAAAAATTTTGACCAATAGATTTAACCTGACCAAAAAAAGGTATCTATATAAAATAATATTATATCCAAATGACTAATCTTGGGTTATGTTGGTGATTGCAGATAGCAACTAAATAAGGACCACATGTAAGAGGGTTATCACAACCTAGGGAGAAATAACCATGTGATGAAAGGAGGTACCAACAATAGCAACCATGAAAATAACCCTAAGAGTAAGTGGCTAAGGTCACTCATGCTACCAGGCCCTTGTGTGAGAAGCCTCAGTTGAAATCTATCTGTTAGATTTCCATAGCCAAAACAAGGCAATCTATGTAGGATGAGATTTCAAGATCATGATCCAATCTTAAGGTCACAATGACATAGGCCTACCTGAAGAAGGTCTACACTAAAGAAATTTAGAGTTCTATCTTGCAGGAACTAAATTTCAGACTTTTCTTAGAGCTTGCACCAAAACAAGTTAGAACATTGGATCTTCATTATGATCCATTCTCTTCACTAGTGGAGAATGGTATGAGGCAGAAAACTATTTCTTTTGGAACAACCAATAAGGAGATGCAATTATTAAAATCAAAGACATCACCATATTTTATTTGGTTGAAGCAATAATAGAGGCCCTTGGATTATTAAAAACCAAGGCAAAGCTGGTAGAGATATCAACTCAAGCAGATCCATAAGACAAGAAAAGTGGATTTAGTGGTGCTATGGAGTGGATAGTAAGGAGTACGGTGTCCTAACTAAGATAGAGCAAATTTATTTCAAGATTGCAACCTATCACCTCAATTCCATGGTGAGGCCAAGCAAGGTAACTTCCTTCTCTACTAGGGCATGCTCGACTCTAAGAAGAAAGTTTCTAATCAACCTATCCTAGCTCATCTTCCTTGAAATAAAGAAGTGTTTTAAGGAAAATGAAAAGGGTAGGAATATAGTTCTCTTTCCATCCCTCATCAAAAAACTTTTTAAAATGGGGGGAATAGCCTGATACTTCAATGATATGATTTGTAGAGCTCTTGTTGCATCATGGCAGGAAATGATGAAAGAAAAAGCACTTATGAAGCTTTAAGAGGAAGAACAAAAATAATCATTATCACCTATAGCATTGAATATAAGACCAAAAATTCTAGTACTTATAGAGTATGTAAAGAAACTTAGAGAGTAGTAGTTATAATAGCAACAAACTTGTAGAGATGTTGGAGAATCTTTAGTGTATAGATTGGCCATGAGCAATTTGAATGAGGTCACAAGGACAATCAGCTAGCTAGATGATAAGATGACCTTGCTATTCTCTTCACAAAGAAACTAGACATCCATTCACACTAACCCAAGTGCTAGAGAAGTCACTATGTTCATGCTAGGATAAGCATTTCCTTTAATTTCTAGGAATGCAGTAGCCTTCTTTGTAATGGTGGAAGAAGTTAAGCGAGTAATAATCCTAGTTATGCCACACAATGACCTTGAGATAGTATCAGAGGTAGTGATAGATTGAATTGGAGAAGCTCTAAGTGCTCTTGTAGCATTTTTCCTTAATGGTTTTGTCATGGTAGATGTACAAGCATTAGCAGGAGCAAGGAGTGTAAGGATGAGTATAGCTTAACATAAAGAAGTGTTGGAGTGATTGTTGAGAGCTAGGTAACTAATTCTAGAGATCTTTGATATCCCAAAAGACATTTTAGCTACCCAGCCATAGGTACTAGAGACAAGGGACATGTTTCTTATCATGAATACACAACTCGAGAAGGCCATTGTTAGAAACTAATAGTTGATTTCTGAATTTGTAGAACTTAGAACTCGCTTGATGGACCCTTTCATTCTCAAGATAGAGGTTATAAGAGATGAAGCTTTTCAATAGCTTTAGCACAAATGCCAAGAGGTTGAGAACATCGAAGAGATGATAATTTTTAATACATCACTATTGAAGGCAATGATGAATTCCTCTAGCCATGAATTTAAACAAATTCATAAGGAAAATTGAGCATTAACCTAAGATAATCATCACCTATAGAATTCTGAGTAGTAGAAAGATTAGATGATGGAATACATTTATTGGTAGTAAGAATAGTTTGTGAAGGTAAACATCGATTTGAGGAGGTGGACTATAGAAGACAGGAATCTCTCAATGAAGGAGGTTTATGCCCTTTACCAAGAGACTGTAATTAAGAGCACTGCTTTGAAGAATGAGGTCCTGACGTATGAACGAGTTGGGAATCATTATAGTAACTAGGTTACGATGCTCAAGAAAATCAATCAAAAAAATCAAATTGGTAAAAATGAAGGTAAATGATTCCCTCTAGTAATTCCAACAAGGAGGTGATGGATGATAGCTCATCTTTGATGGCCTTAATGTGTACAACCTAGTAGAGATCCACCTGAAGCAATTACAGATCAAGGAGATGACAGAGTACATTGAGATTACCAATCTCTTATATGTAAACCGAGGAATGTTGATATCTATGATGCCTAAATTAGAATTATAGAGGTAGGTGGCTAGCTCTTACCTCCTCTATGAGGAAGAGTTCAAGCTCCACAAAAAGAATAAACATAAGTTGGAAGTGGGCAATGTGGAGCTTGAGGTTTTCAAAAGAAAAATCACCTATCAAATATCTATTGCTAAGAAATTGGACAAAAGAATAAGTGACTACCATGAGCTACAAAATCTTATCCATACATTTGACATTGAACATAAATGATGCATAGCCTACTTTGTTAACTTGAAGGAGATATTTCCTACATTGTCATGCTCATGGGATTTTCTAGGACTAGCTAATCCAAGAAAAGTAGCCTAGAACATTCATAACACATAGGACAAGGAGAAAAAGATGAAGGCACTTCTAGATGTCTTTTATCTATTGGCAGTAATAGGTAGGTAGCTTAGGCCTCTAGCAGAGTAGGGGTGTGATGAAGGACTCTATGAGTCATAGGAGCCTCTAACTCTAGGTATGGTATGAAGAATTCATCGTATCTCCATCCATCCAATAGGCACATGCTAATATTTGCTAAAAGTATCCAATATCTTTATACATTTCACTAATTTTGAAACTATGAAAAATGGTACTCAAGAGTTCTTTTATTTGTTAGAGTCAGTCAATCAATTCTATACTTTTTCAAATTTCGCAAGAGACTCAATTTCATTTTGCTCACTTGAGGATGAGATTTTAGTTAGTCATGGGGGTTTGATGAAGTATTAATAAGTTAACTACAGTGACAAATCTCCACCAAGGCAACATCATTGACACATTCCCATTGATGCATCTTAGGATGCATTAACACATGTGCATCAATGCTAATCCTCTCAAAGCCTATATAAGCGTGCATAATATCCACATTTATGGCACCATTAGTCAATACCTAATCTAAACTATTATTAATTTTTCCATAGAATGCTATGTAATTTTCCTCTAAGTTCCTACAACATGGATTGAATTAATTGTATGAAGTTTTATTTGAGTGCAATATTACCTAGACACAATTGCATGAACAAAAATAAAATTGAAATTTTTTCTTTTCATTGTAGCACTTGTATTAATTTAAATTTACTTTCAAGCCTTCTACTTTACATGTAGTTTACTTTCTTATAATTAAATGGTTAAAATACTAATTCATAAGTAACTTGAGTATGACCACTTCAAGCATAATATGCTAATGCATGGTAATCCCAATAGTGAATACTTGGTATACCAAATAGTAAACACTAGGTAACCTAGCAGCATTAGTATACGTTTAGTATGCATACGGAAAGTGGGAATGGATTCTTGATGTTTAGGATAGTTTAGTTTAGTTAATAATTAGTCAAGTTAAATATTCCAACCTTTTATTTCTTTAATATTTTTATAGATAAAAACTAATTAAAAACTATAAATATATATACCTTACACTTCAATGAGACTTAGCCATACTGACAAAGTTAACACAAGTAATGATTGGGAAGACAATGATAAGTAAACACACATTTTACTAGGACATAGGCCACTTAGAGAAAAGGAGTGGATGGAATTCAATAGGATCATGTGTACACATTTGTGATTTGTATGGTTGGGCATAGGGAATGCTCACTACTCATCAATCATCATGAAAAGCTCCTAGATGCCTTCATCTTTAAGACGTAGTACTTTCTTGAGATGAGTAAAATACGTAAAGGATATGAAGGTTAGCATTGCTTTCCAATTCTTAGAAGGAGTTTCTCAAATATGATGGCTTGGTATTATCTAAGAGATAAAATTAGGAACATCTTGAAGGATAGTTAAGACATGGTAAGAACTTGAAACTACTCTAGTTGAGAACTTCTATGTAGAAACCTTCATTCACAAAGCTTAGAGGAAGCTAAAAGAATACTAGCAAACTAGAATGTTGGAGGATTACGCTAGGAAATATTAAAAATTAGTGTTACAAATTTCTATGATGGATGATGAGACCAAATTCTGCCTCTTATTTAATGATCTAAAACCATGAGCCTAGCTAAAGATTACAAACTAAAAGATATAAGAAAACAAAGAATCACTTGACTTGACTTCTAGTCTATTGGTTAATTCTAAGCCCTAGAACTAGGATAAGAGTGAAGTTGATGTGCCTCAAAATAATAAAATTCCAATGGTGGATTTGGAAACCTTGATGAAAGGAATTTTAATGGTAACTTTAAGGATTCATGTTCTACTATTATCCCTAGTTTTGAGACTTCTTTCTAGGGTAATAGAAAGTGATGGGCTTCTAAAGCTTATAATAGATTCAGGAACAAGCATCTATGCTTTGGAGGACCCATGAAAAATCCTTCTAGACAAATTGGCATACAATGTTTTATTTGCTTAGGGAATCATATTTCTTGAGACTTCTCAAAGAATGCCAATTGATGACTAGCCTAAAGAGGCCCAAATGAGAATTTATGGTTAAAAACTTTCAACTATCAACCACAAGCTCGATTGTAGATGATTGAGTTGAATGAGAATGGGTAAGACATTAAACTCCTAGGAGTAACTAAACAAATCTATTAGAGCTTAGTAGCAATTCAATATAATGTTTAGGATGGATAATTGAAGTAAGGGCTCAACTTGCATTTGGTATAAAATGGTTCTAGTGAAATTTCCATTAAAGGAAATAGATGCCTTGATTAACATAGGTACCAATCATAACTTTCTTTTACCAAAAATTGTTCATACCTTTAACTCATGAGTGTAACTAGCTTTGGCATTCTAAAAGTTACCTAAGTTCCATCTAATTGGATGCACTCGAGTTATGAAAGACATGGAAGTGAAGGTAGGCTAGTGGAGTGGAAGGGAGGATTTCTCAGTCCTAAACATTAATTTTTTCCATATCATTGTTGGAAAATAATTCTTTAAGAAGGTGAATATGATAGTTGCTACATATATAGATGTCCTTTATGATTCACATAAGAAATTACCCTATTCAGTAAAGATCTCTATACTAGGAGAAACTAGTATACTTTATGAAGTTCAAATTATCTCACTAATTATGACGAGGTATGTTATTAGGAACCTAACACAATAGATGTTTCTGGAAGTCTTAAGAGAGACAAAATAGGGAAACTTTGTAGGGGTGAGTGTATAGATTCAAAATGTGCTAGGGATGTATAAGAACCTAATGCTTATGAAATTACCTAGGAAATTATTATAATGATGGGTGGTTAATTATAAGATCAAGTTACAACTATGAACTACCCCTTTTAAATAGCAACCTTATAGAATGACCATCCTTGAGGTGCCAGAACTAAGAAAGTAGTTGGTGAGTTTAATAAAAAGAAAGGTTATATTCAACCATCCAAATCTCTTTATGGATCCCCAGTGTTGTTTACTAAGAAAGAAGATGACTTGTTGAGATTGTGCTATAACTTAAAGATCCTGAATAAGTACATCATCAAAAATAGGCAAATGGTATTGTTAGTTTTGGATCTATTTGAACAACTAGTGGGATCTCAAGTGTTCTTTCAACTTAACCTTCACTAAGGTTACTATCATGTATAAAGTATGAACGGGGATGGTGAAAGGACAATATGTGTCACTCGCTATAGCTCATATGAGTGGAAAGTTATGTTGTTTAGGTTGTGCAACACTTCAAGTATATTTTCCACATTCATAAATGAGGTGTTCTATACGTACCTTCACAAGTTCATAGTGGTATATCTCAATGATATTTTTGTGTACTCTAGTTTGATGTAGAAACACATTCAACATTTCAACCTAATGATCTCAAAATTATGAGAGCATAACTTGTATGTCAATTAGAAAAAGTATGAGTTTGGTAATGCAAAGTTAAAATTCATAGGCAACATCATTGGTGGAGGTAAAGTGAGACTAGATCTAAAGAAGGTGGAGATCATTGTTACGGGGCTTGTACCAAAACATGTGCATAAGCTACATCAATTCTTGGAGTTAATACATTATGACAAGAAATTTCTCTATGAATTCTCTAGAGTGACAATAATACTAAATTAGTTATGAAACAAAGAAATCACTTATAATTGGAATGTTCAATGTTAAGAAGGGTTCAATATGATTAGGATGACCCATATAACTTAGCTTATATTGGCCCTTCCTAATGTCTCAAAGTCATTCAAAGTTCATATTGATGCCTTGAATAAGGTAATTAGTGGGATGATCTTACAAGACAACCATCTAGTAATGCTAAAATTAAAAAAAGCTAGATCAAACAAAACAATTTTGATTAATGGATGAAAAGAAGATGTTCATCATTTTTCATTCCCTTTGCATCTGGCAATAATATCTTCTAGATGGTCCCATGTTAGTTAAAACTAATAACACTACCATGAGCTACCTTCTCAATTAATCTAAGTTGAAGCCAAAGCAAGCTCAATGGTCAATCCTATTATAGGAGCCAATAGAAAATTAAGGATAGATTACATAATGACCAGTGTGCTTAGAAGTGACTGAAGTTGGTTTATGAAGGTAATGAATCAAATTTTTGTAAAGTTTATGGCTTTCTCATTCTCAATTAGAATCTAATTGGGATGGCTTACATTCTCAAATTATCAATGAGTGTTATAACACTCTTTGAGAAGGTCATCTAGGGAAAAAACAAATAATGATATTGGTGAAGTTGAGTTTCTATTAGCCTAATTTGGGGGTTGACATGATGAATTTTGTGTAGGACTACTTGACTCTCTAGCAAGATTAGAGATCCATTGAGAAACTAGAGGGTTTTCTTTACTCCTTGGAGATTCCAGAGCTTCCATGGGTGATCATATTTATGGATTTCACCATAGGACTCCCCACAGTACAATGATTTTCTAGCATCCTTGTAGTTAGTAAAAGGTTACATGCCATTTTCATCCCATGCTGTACTCCCTACATGGTTGACAATATGAGATAATTGTTCCTTAACAACATAGTTCATTAATATGGGTTTCTATCAAGAAGTATTTTGAATTGTGACTTCCATTTTATGAAATATTTTTGAAGAAAGGTGTTTGAAATGTTCAATACAAAGCTAAGAATGTCTTTGGGGTATCATCCCCATACCAATGGATAGAAAAAAATAGGTGAATAGGGTTTTTAAAAATTATTGGAGGTACTTCATTTGGTTTTAACAAATGAACTAGGTGGCATGATTGCCTATGGCTTAGTTTAGCTGTAACATTCAAAATTCCTTGACAACAAGATTCTTTCTAGAAAATTTAGCTTTGGAAAGATAATCATCAATCCCTTAACTAGTGGAAAACTCAAATGAAGATTTTAATTCTTAAGTGGATGAATTTGTAAAATCCTATGCAAATTGTATCCAAGTGGCCAAGTTGTACTTGGAGAAATTTATTTAGTATATGAAGAAGGAGGAGGCCATTGGAATTTATTATAAAAGAGCAAGCTCTTTTTATGATGGATTATGTAGGGTAAATGAGGCAAAAGAAGGGATCAAGTTAGAAGTTTTTAAGGTTTCATGATAAACCTTTTAAGATCTTTGCTTATGTAAACTTGAAATATCATCTAGTTTTATATGTTTTAATGTTCAAAAATTTTAATCTAGAGAATGTTGACCTAGAAACATTGAGGTTTTGAGAGCCTTCAAATATTGAGATAGCTAAATGATAATGGATTCATTCCATCTTTAACATGTGCATCATACGTTATGCCCAAGATTAGAAGGTTGAATTATTGATATATTGGTAGGGCACATCCTTAGAGGAGGATACCTAGAAAGAATGGCAAGCTCTCAAGAATAAGTGGATTGATTTATCCTTGTGGATATATAGAGATCACCAGCCAAAATAGCTATTTCTTGATGGGAGTCATAGTGTGACTTGTAAAATGAGAAATGTATGATAGGCTAGATAGCATCAAGGTATATCAAAGGTAGACCACTTCTAAGAAGTGGAGAATCTATGTGTATTTCCTTTTAATTAAGGAGTCAAGGGATGCCAAATTTAGGATAAAATCCAAAGATCCTTGAACAAGCTATTGGTAGGATTTTACTAGGCATGAGTAGTGATTCCCCCAAGGTAGCAAAGAGTCTCCCCTTAGTTGTAGAAGGATTAACTATACACTCTAGTTTCTCAACTAGAGGTAGAGGACCAACTTGCATGTTAAGTGAGTAGAATTCACTTGAGATTGAAAGGTTGGTTAATTTTTATGAAAAAAATGAAACATTATCTTCCTAAACTCAAGTTGCATAAACTTCTCTAAGCCTCTATTGGATGTTAAAGTTAGTTCAACATTTGTACTTTATGGTTGAATAACCCTAGTTGTTGAACCTTTCTATCTACAATTGTTGAAAGGAGTTATAGTTGTTTAAAGTATCTTAATATTCATTGGGACTCTTCATGTTTGAAAAAGTATATGGATAAAAAATTAAGCATTGAGTACATTGCCTAAATAGGGGAGATTATAGAAAACATGCCTTGTTGGTGGATTGAAAGTTGATTCCCTCTGGAATAAGGGCTAGAGAAATGTGAATATTCTTGTAAGTTCCATGCTAGCTTAACCATCACCAATAGGACTACATGGTTCTAATTCCTTTGTGAATCTTTTCACAAGAATTTTTGGGTTCATTGGAAATTCTTCGCCTTCCTAGCTTGGGTCATGTCCCTTATCTTTAGAGCACATCTTAGCTCTTTAAGAGAAATGGTATTGTGTGTGTGTATGCTAGAAATTCTTTAAGGGTTGCATGTATATGTGCCCATTTCTCATTGTTCTAGTTACTTATTATTTTACATATTACATGTTCCATTTGTCTCTAACCATGGAATAGCAGTTTGTGTACTCTGATGTTGTGCTTGCTAGTTCTCTAAGATTTTTAAGGTATAGTCCACCTTGAGTCCATGCCCTCTTGTTGCTACTTTAGGACTCTTGGGTGGTGCTAACTAGTACTTTCAAAGGATGATACTATCACAATAATAGACATTTCCATTCTTGTAATATAAATATTATAGTATTTTTATTTATTGAACATAATAATTTACATAAGTAAACTTTGCAATTCATGTTCTTGTGATCTGTAGTGTTTATGACTAGTTTGCTATACATACTGTTGATAAACCTCTTATGGTCTTATCTAAGGGACCTCTCTGAAATATTATGCTTTGTAAATAATAAGTTTTGAATTCAATCTATGCTTAAAGCATCATTATATTTATCATCATCTTGTTTTTATCAAAGTTTATGTTCATCTAGTTTCAATTCCAATTGTTGCTATGGAAATGTTATAGCATGATTAGATGAATAACACATATGCTCACCAAGTAGAAAACACTTAAATTATGGTTATGAATGATCTTAAGAACAAGGACTCTTGAAATAAAAGGTTAATAAATAAAGGAAAATTTCATTTTGATGAGCATTTGTGTATTCCAACACAACCATATNCGGATTACGATCATGTTGCACGTGAACACTCATGACTTATATGGTTGTGTTGGAATACACAAATGCTCATCAAAATGAAATTTTCCTTTATTTATTAACCTTTTATTTCAAGAGTCCTTGTTCTTAAGATCATTCATAACCATAATTTAAGTGTTTTCTACTTGGTGAGCATATGTGTTATTCATCTAATCATGCTATAACATTTCCATAGCAACAATTGGAATTGAAACTAGATGAACATAAACTTTGATAAAAACAAGATGATGATAAATATAATGATGCTTTAAGCATAGATTGAATTCAAAACTTATTATTTACAAAGCATAATATTTCAGAGAGGTCCCTTAGATAAGACCATAAGAGGTTTANAGTTTGAGTTACGGAAACAAATTGCAAGAATTTGACTAAGTATTAATGAAAGTTGTTCATTTTGATGCGATGATGGATTGGTATTTATAGGAATGGACATAATCAAATACATCATACCTACAATGATGTATGTAGGGCTATGATATCATAGATACTATATCATAGCCCATAATAAAAAGGTTTTATCATAACCCCATGATTGATTGAAAACTCATCCTTGAGTAAAAAGAAAATTAAGATAGAGTTTCTAACAAAATTTTGCAATCATATAGACTTTGACATGTTGACTTATATACATGACTGACTCTACTATGAATGTTGCATTGTGGTTCAAGTAGTGTTTACAAAATTATCATACATATCATGATTGACACATATAACAAAAATGAATCAAAACAAAATAAAACATCAAAGTTCCATGTAGTCTTTAGATTTGAAGCAATGGTGACTCCTCCATTGGCTTATTTTCTCTATTGTTTGGCTAACTGAATTGATATTTGTTAAGGTATTCCTAAAGCATCTCTTCTTATGATATTAGATCATATACTATCTAGGTGAATCCAATAATGTTTTCTAGAGTTAGTACTTCCCATGGGCATGGCAACTATGGGAATATTTTGTTGTATTTCATATACCAAGATGCAAATTGCCTTATTTCTTCTTTGAAACCTCTAGCCATCTTTCTTAATTTTTGATAATTTTTCATTCTTATAGCTATATTTTCTACTATATCTTTCTGATCTTGGTAGCTAGCTTTCACTACTTGGAGCTTGTAGTTTACAATGTGAAGCTTTTGTTGCACATCCTTTCAGTCTATGAACTTCTTCTAGTATAATGCATATATTGCAGCCACTTGCTACTCCAATTTTGTTCTAGGCCTTCCTATTGTTAGCATGGCTAGATTAACATATCAAAGATTTTATGATCCCATGTATTATATTAGGTCATCTACCTATAAGTCTTTGTTCTTGATCTTAGCTTAGTGCATGTGGAGAAGACTGTCTAGGATGGGCTGCCAATCAAGTGTTTGTGTTGTGATGGAGTTGATCTTCAATATATTCATCTAGATCTCTTCCACATTGATTTGCTTGTACATTCCCACTTGATCCCTAAAGTGCTTCTTTAGCTATTCATGTTTCTTGGCATCATTTTACCATGCACTGATTTCAATGGCTGATTTTTGTCATATGATGCATACTTCTTTCATTAATAGGATCATGTTTTCTCTAGCCAATTTTCTCATGTCAAGGTTAATTTTGGAAAACTACTCTTGTAGCTAATGAATAATTTCTTCTAGTGTATTCTTTTGTTTGTTGACATTTGTCAACCTCATTTTTAGTAGCAATTCTTTTATTTTCTTATTTTAAGGTAGTTAAGGCTTTGACATGGGTGTAAGTTTGTGCTTTTGCAATCGAGGTGTTCCATGTTGCCTTTTTCTTCTCCATCTTCATTTGGGCATTTTTGATCATCATTTGGTCCATCTATTCAGTTTTCAATTGTTCTAGCTCATCTAGCATAATATATCATGTAGGGTCTTACTTTTCTGCTCTTAATGTAGCTAATTCTACTTATAGCCTTTGCACCTCATTTTTTGCATGCTCTGCTATGGTTTCATACATGATTAACTTGTTCTTAGTCGAAATTAGTTTTAAATGAACTGTAGTGATATCTCACTTAGGATATAGAAAAGATGCTGCATTACTTATCTAGTCTGCAGTAGTCAATCTAAGATATTCCCATGCTCTTCTAGGGCCATGGATACTCTAGTTAGAGTTTTGATGTCTTTCACTCTAGTCATATTAGTTAGTGGCACAATGGAAATACTAAATGATTTGATTTATTATACTTTTGTGGCTTTGGCTACATCCTAATGTTGCATAACCACCATTGTGGCTCCTTCTTCTATTTTGAAAATAACCTAGAAGCATGTGGTGTTCCTAGATATTTGTTATGATCATTCTTCATTCTCTCCTACTTGTAAAGAGATTTGATCACTTGCAAGTCCTATTGATACTATAGGCTTGTGCCAATGAAGTGCTTGGTCCTGGTCTATTAGTGGCTGGTATTAACTCACTGGGTTTTTCTTACTTTGTTCCTATGGCTAGGATATTTCCTACTAGTGTAGACTTCATTGCTCCTTCAGTGTTTATTGATTTTTCCACATGATCCTTCTTTGGTGGCCCTAGTTTTGAAATTTCAGCATAAGAGGCATTTTTAACTTTGCAAAGAACATTATTAGTATATCCTAGAATTCCTACTTGTCAACATAGTCTTTTGATAAGGAAAGGAATCAATAGGATAAGTTTCATAACCTTCTTCTCCTCAAATCTCCTATGGATCTTTAAAAATAATAAATGAGCCATGTTGACCTGGAATTTGTTCATGAGGATGGCACTTCATCTACTAGCATAGGTGGAAATTCTCTTTAATTTTTTGGTTGGGAAGAGATGATAGGTTCTAATTTTAAAGTAAATCTTTTCCACTATGGATAATTCACTATATTATTTTTTTCTTGTTCCATAGGTCCTCTGTAGCCATAACTTCCTTTGTTATGTGTCAAACCTTGTACAGATTTGTGCTATGTTGGTTTTGACATTGGGAAGATTTAGTGCCTTGGTTATTGCTTCAACAGAGTAGGGCATTCTAATTCCTTTGATCTTGACTGTAGCATCATCTTGCATGTTTTTCCAAAGCTAGTACACTTCCCCTAGGTACCATTCACCATTACATGAGATTGTAAGCTAAAGAGTAGAGGCTTAAAGTTGCTCTTGAAAATCATCAGGGGAAAATTAAATGAATGGTACAAAATTTAGTTCCACTATGATAGTGAACATGATGGATTTTTTCTTGAATGGCCTAGAAACATTCATCTGAAAGTGTGAGATGATGTCCTTGCTCTTAAGTAGGTGGTGCATTCACTTTAGCTTATGCAGATTACCCTATCATAGGTGTAGGCTAATGGATACTATAGGATTGGGCCTCTTGCTTAGCTTATAAATTTTGTTGTCCAATTTTTACTCTTTCTTTGGGTCTTTATTGTGAGGGTCTTTCAGCTATAAATCTTTTAGGAGCCATCTACAATCATAAAGAATTCATTTAAGATTACTCTAGAATTTCAAATAAGTTTCTAATAGTTCATAATCCTCTCTTGAGTTATTGGATTTGATCAAGATCAATCCTTATTATTACTTTTTATCTCTCATTGAGATTGTAGAGTTAGAAACAATTTGAAAGAAACCATGAATTGTTGTATTTTCTAATGTTTTACAAACAAGTTTGTTCTTTTTGACCTCTAACAATTGTTAATCTCTTGTTTAACATGTGTTTGAATGGTTAATTAGGAAGAATTGTAAGTTCATTACACTTTATTTAGTTATTTAGTTAAAGTGTGATCAATTCTTATTATTCTTACCCTTAATATTTTCTTCTAGGTGTTAGAAAATTGCACAAACTACATGTAGCTCTCTCCCCCATGATTAAGTTAAAATGGTTCAAGAATCACACAAATTGGAGTTGTGGTGATGAAGTTATGAAGCTTGGGAGTTTGGGTGTTAGAGGATCACAAAAAACAGCATGAACTTCCTATGTGTAAAATGAGAGAAATGAAAAATTTTCTAATTTCTCACATGTATATATAGGATTTTATCAAGGATACATTGTAGATATGACATTGTGAATGTGATATATCGTATCTATGATATCACCTTTGAAGATTTCAAGATTTAAGTGATTTTTAATGGAAAATTAAACAAAATGGATAGTCTAGAAGGTATAGAGATGGTCTCAAGGGTTCTCAGTCATAAATTATGCTCAAAATATAATAAATTTTCATTAAAAGTATGTAAAAGAAGGAATTTGGACAAGGTAAGTTAGTTAAGTCTATAGGAGATAATTGGTAAAAAATTGCCAAATGTATGTTCAAAATGAGTAGATAGGAAAGTAACAATGGTCGCTTAAGTATTTTGAAGGCACAAGATGATGTGAAATTGGACATCAGGTATGAAGCACAAGAGTTATACAAGTGGAACCTTGCCAAAGCATGCTCTAGCTCGTAGTACCCTTGTATATTCACACCTACAAGTGTTTGTAGGTACTCCAGAAGTTGAATGTAAAATATACTTATCTTCCAAAAACACACATGTTAGTATTGCCTTAATAAGAAGATAGTACGATATTATGAAAAACCATTAAATTATGATTGTATATAGTAGAAAGATGTAATGGGAGTAGCAGGGATTGCAGAAAATGGCATGCGAGGTGTCTTACCATAGGAATAATGAATTCTATATGTGATACATGATTAAAGTAATCATTAACCTTTCCATCTAACATCCAAACCAAATCCATACCACTAGCCAATGGCATCACATTACATCATCTCAACACTAACAACCACAAAACTATCATAACTTAAAGGAGTATTAACACTTGACAATGAAGTTCAAGGAAGCAATTTACTAACAACACAATTTATTTTTTAAAGAAGACTTATCCATTGAAGGGCGAAGTGCCTTTAGGCATGGGTAACATGTCTTTCTAGCTCCATAACCAATGTGAGTTTAAGAAGCCTTGAAATTTTTGAGAAGTCACACACCTTTAAGCATGAGTAACATGCCTTTCTAGTGGAACCCCTAGATATTTTTATTTTATTCATTTATTAGGTTATTACTATGTCAACATTACTAGAGGACTACCTCCAAGCATGGGTAGCATGTCTTTCTAGTGACATGGTAAGGCAACACTTATTTTAGACATACTTCAATTTTTCGTTAGAACTCAAGTGAATAATACAACTTATCAATAGGATAAGACTTATAGTAGTAATCTTAGGGAATCCAAAAATACCTTTAATATCATACCCTTTTCAGTCCCACTTGGTTCTTCTCTTTTCTATCTAGGCATAATGACCACAAGTTTATTTTAGTTCTATTTTGAATAGAATTTCATTATGTCCATGGTAAGAACCTCTTATTATTGGAAATGAGTGGATGGATGATGTGGTTACACTGCATATATAATTAGTCCTTTGGACTTTATTGGACTACATATTATTTCATTTCTTTATACTTTATTGGAAAATTCAACAAATATATGTACATGAAAGATAGTAAGAATAATGGAAAAATGGTAAGAATAGAAAAATGTATAAAGAATTTAAAAGATGTTAAAAAATGAAAAATGATTAAGAAATGGAAAAAGTATAAAAAAATGGAAAACATATTAAAGAATTTGAAAAATTGATACCAATCTAGAAAAATATAATAAGAATAAAAAAAGAGGATTTGGTACCTAAGTGTCAAACTTGACATCCCCATGACTATTGTTAAGACTAAACGTTTGAGGGATTGAACATGTAGTGAATGATTTTGTGGACATTGTAGAGTCCTTGGAGGAGTAAGAAAAGTCATGGAATGATTTCACCTATTGAATGTTGATGAGAATAAGATTTTTTTGGTTTGTTGGATGGTAAAGTTATATGGTGCCAAATGTTTATGTAGCATGAATGATATAAGGTCCCTTCCATAAAGTTTGGAACTTAACCTTTTGTTGAACATGACTGGGATTATAGAAAAGGACTTTATTGCTAGGCTTGATAGATACTTGTCTTATTTTGACATCATGTCTACAGTTGGAGTACTTCCTGTGAACTTCATTACTCATTTGAGCTACTATTTAATTTTCATCTAGGAGATTCAGATTTTGAGATAAGCTTAGATCTAGGTGAAGGGTACTAGTAGTTGAAAGGGTATTTAATTCCCCTTGGATTAGCAAAGTAGGTAGTTTTCCATAAACTAATTCATATGGTGAATACTCGATGGGGAAGTTTCTAGGTTGATCTATATAAGCATACAACATCATTAAGTTTAGTGCTTCATTTCTTATTATATTAACTAATAATTTTAGTTAATATTTTTGTGATTTCTTGGTTAGTTACTTTAGCTTGATCATTTTCTTGGGGGTGATAAGGTGTAGTTATTTGTGGTTAACCCCAAGTCATTGCATTAGCTATTTAAATGTAGCTCTTATAAAGTGAGTGATGTTATATGATACTAGCATAATTGTTACTCCTAATATGTTCACCACATGACATGAAAAGAATTTGGTAGCTATTGTGGATGTGTAATCTTTAACTATAGTTGCTTCTACCCACTTTTTGTAGTAATCAGTGGTTACTATGATATAGGAATTTCCATTTGACATTGGTGTGATGGATCCTATAAAGTTAATTCCCCAAATGTCAAAAGATTCTAATGGTTGTATTCACTATTTTGGCCCTTCATTTCGTGCTGTTAGTCCTGCATCTCTTTTATCTCTTTCAAGATTTTGTAAATTAGTGTGCATCCCTAAATATGGTAAGCCAGAAGTATCATACTATCATTAGTTTTATTTGTGTTCTTCATCTCGCATAGTGACCACCACATGGTCCTTCATGTGCATCTTGTAGGACACTTTGTTTACTTTCTTTTGGAACACATTTTATCAACCCACTAGCACATATCTTGTATAGGTTCTCATTAATTTCTATATATCTCTTTATTCTATGGAGAAATTATTCCATATGTTTCTTATCCCATTTAACATGAATTTTTTATGTAGTAAGACATGTCATGTAATCAATAATCCATGACTTCATTGTTAAATCTACAACCATTGCTATCTTTGTGCATAAAATTTCATTGGCAAATTGGTCAGATATTGGTTCATCATTTTCCCTAAGGCTTCCATCTTAACCTTGATAGGTAACATGCTACAATGTTCTTAGTTCCTTTTCTATCAATCATTGTGTTGTTGAATTCTTGTAGGATAATGAGCCATCTTATCACTCTTGGACTTACCATTTGTTTATTAATTAAAAACCTAATAGCACTATGATTAGTGTGGACATAAATAGAATACTCAAGCACATAGTGCCTAAATTTCTCAAGCATGTACACCACAATATCGTGATGGTGTAATTGAGTTGTGTCCTAGTGATTCTTTGACTAGCACAATGTATATAATAAGATATTTTTTGATCATTAAATTGAGTCAGTACTACTCCCAGTGTATGGTTTGAAGCATATGTCATAATGTGGAACGACTTGGACCAATTCGGTGCTTAGAGAATTTCTATGTTAATTAATTTCTATTTTAGGATCTCAAATGCTTTCTCACATTATTCTGTCCATTGAAATGATGCATCTTTCTTTGTTAGTTTGACTAGTAATTTTGCAATCTTTGAAATTTTTTTAATAAATCTCCTATAATATCCTATATGGCCAAGAAATGATCTAATGTCCTTGACTATTTGTGGTCTTTGAGTGATGTTTTGAATGACCCTAATATTTTTTGGATCTACCTCTATTCCTTTACGAGATGCTTTATGTCCTAGAACTATGCCATTTTGAACCATTAAGTTGCTCTTATGCCAATTGAGCTTTAGATTAGTTTCAACACATCTTTTTAGAACATGCTCTAAATGGTTTAAGGCTTGCTTGAATTCTAGCCTATATGTGACAAAATCATCCATAAATACTTCAACTCCATTATTAATCTATTTTTGGAAGATACTCAATACAAGTCACTAGAAAGTAGTAGGAGCATTGCACAAGCCAAAGGGAATTTATTTGTATGCAGATGTTCTCCATGGACTAGTAAATATGATCTTCTCATGCAATTTAGATTTGGTTATGCCCACTATATCCATCTAGAAAACTATAGTATTGGTGTCTTACAATGGTGTCCAAGACTTGGTGTACAAATGGTAGAGGAAAATGATTCTTGAATGTCACCATGTCCAACAATTAGAAGTCTATGCAGATCCTCCACTTGTTAGCTTTCTTTGGAATAATGACTAATGATCTAACCCATTCATTATTTGTTATGGGATATATTGATGAGCATCAAAGTGTCACGTCAACAATTCCCTATTGATGTGGCCTCATCGATGGGCCCCGTTTACATGGTGTTGCTTTGTTGACGGGGCCACATCGATGTAGTGTTTGCTATGTCTACAGGGCCCTATCGATGTAGCCTTGTAATAAAAACTATAAATACGATCTCACAGTTGTGTTTATAGGAATCAAGTCATTTTAGTAGTAGAGCCCTTGTAGGTTTTTGATTTGAAAGTTAGAATATTTCTTTGAGTGCCTACAACAGGAGTCAAAAAGCATATGGATCTTTATTCAAGCACTATTGTACTTGAACCACACCAGCGTGTACAACAATAAAGATGAACCTTTTGATCAAACCTTGTAGCACTTAGAATAAATTAATGATTTATTTATGCATGTAAGTATGATTGCTTTGAGTGTAAACATGTATTCACTTGGTAATCCTAGCAATGTTATTACTTGGTGCACCTAGTAGCGTAGTGCTTGGTAACACAGTAGTGGGTACGTAGGTTTAGGATGTGTATGGAAAGTGAGACTGGATGCTTATGTTAGGACTAGTTAGAGATTAGTCATGTAGTGAAATTATATTATCTATTAAATCACTTCATTTTTCTATTTAAGCATCAAGGAACATAAAGCACAAAAGAATAAAAATCATATGCCTCGATTACACTTAACCATATCATGTACATCACAAGTATAACTGGGAAGGCAACGAATGACCATTAGGGAAATGTTCACTTCCTAGAGAACTAGTGCATTGGAAATGATAGAGTCCATGGAATTCAACTAGATCACCTGTGAACACTTTGTGATTCATATGGTTAAATGTAGGGGTACCTTGTCACTCATCATTGGCATCATTACTAGGGACTCTTTTTGTTGAAACATGCACTATCTAGGATTAGTCAACATTATTTATATTGTTGGATGAACCCCAAGGTCAACATCATTTCAAAAGTATATAATTACAAAAGCACACTAATAATTTTATTTGTTTTGCAGAATTTCTTCTTCTCATAGGCATGACGATGTCAAACCACTAGTCCCACAAGAATACAAAGTGGGATACACTCATCTAGATGATTATGTGCCTAATTTAACCTTCATCCTACATCAGGATGAACAAATATAATGGCATGACATGGAATGCAACATTGTAATGCCTCCCAATCAATCTATTCCCATGATGTTGCTTTAAACTCTTAAGAAGTTAGGAATCAATGATCTTCAAGAGGAGTATGTTGTGCATGACTATGACTACTGGGACTACTATCGCATTGAAACACAATGTTGGAAGGTGAAATGATGCACCAATCTCTTGTTCTTGTTAAACTAAGATGACAATAAGGACCCTCCCTTAGGGGGTTCTCAACATGAAAATTCGTCCATCCTTGTTACTGGTGATGAGGGTGTGGCTTTGTATCTACGATCTACTAGCAAGAATCTATGTTTAGGAAAAGATGGCAATCAAGGCAGGGGATCGAACAAACATCAAGATGATAAGGAGATTGATGAACATGATTGTGATAATTGAAGGGGAGTTCATAGACACCATGATGCTGGTAGTCCTCCTTCCTCTTCATCCTCTTCATTTGCATCCTCTTCTTCCTCTTCTTCTGGTTTTGAATGATGTTGTAGAAGGAACAACCGTGATGGAGGTGAACAATAGGATGATCATGAATGAAGTGGTAACAGAGGACATTATCGGTGACAAAAAAATCATGATGATGATGAGCCATTTTTGGAAACTTCATGCATGCTTAACATTGCATAGGTAGTCAAGATCCCAACTAGGCATGTGAAAGATTGTTGAATAAAGCACTTAGACATGAACAATATCCCATTATTTGAAGGGAAATATAACTCTAATCCATAGACACATCTACAAGATTTCCATGATGCATGTGCCTTGTAGAACATTGAAAATAATTAGTAGAAACTCAAGCTATTTCTCAAGACATTTGTCAAGGAAGTAGAAAGTTGGCACCAATTCTTAGAGTTGGAATCCATTCATAGATGGAGCATAATGCTGGAACTATTTAATGACAAATACCAAATGTACTCCAGAGTGTCCAATTTGAGAAGGCAAATCCAAGGCTGGAAACAAAGAATACATGAACCCTTGGATGCTACCATGGGTAGATATTATTCTCTCTTACATCAATGCCCTAGCCATAATTATTCTTAGAGGGAACAAATCAACCACATCATTGATGGGCTTAAAGTAGAAACTAGAAGAACTCTTAGGGTTTATGCCCAATGGAGATTGTTCAAAATAAGAGCTCATTAGATTCAAAGGCTGATAGAGTAGGTAGCAAAAAAAGGAGAGTTGCAAAAAAATGGAATGTATAGAACAGTATAATAGGGATCCTTCCATCAGGAAAAAGAATGTTTGATTTTGTGATGAGGAGAAGCCATCATTCGATAAGGTGGTGAACAATAAAACCTTGCCCATCCAAAATTGTATTTATGATATTTCAACAAAGGTTGATAAAATATGGGACTCTTTGGATAAGAAGTTTCAAATTGCTATGAAGATTGCTAATGAATCCAAAGAGTGGAATAGTGATCATGATCATAGAAGTTGGAAAGAAACTACATGTGGCTACCAAAGAGGTAAGAGCAAAGCTATTGCAGTAGAAGAAGTTGTGGAGATAGAATTTGATGATGATGGTGGATGTGACATTTGTCAATATGACCATCCTAAGGGATGTTTCCCTAAGGTGTCACACTTACAAGAGTTTAGGATGTACATGTTGAATCCACAATTAGCAAGAAGGTAAGCACCCAGACAATTATGTTATCCTCTAGGCAATCAAAGGTAGTTGCACTAACAACAACAAGCTTACTATCCAAGTGGAGCTCCACCATAATTGTATGAGAAATACCAATAATGGCACCAACCATAGTTGTAGAAAATGCCATTCCTAAGATAGAATTACCCTTACAGGAAACCAGATTCATATGGGTGCTATGATTAGCAACCTATTTCTCTGCAAAACTCTACAAGCCATGCCTCATTCCAACATCACTATTATCCTCCAGAGTACCATCAAACTCATTCACCATCTACTCAAGGGGAGCACCCATATCCACACCACCCTCTGCATCTGTTTGCACACATCCCTCTACCCTCAACCTAGTTACCTCTTGCTCCATCCATGAAGGATGAAATTCCCTCATAGTCATAACAACAAAATGCTATGAGGGTTGTACATTTACAACCAACCTTCTAGCCAAGTGGGTCAGATAACTGATCCAGGAAATGATCATTTTTTTAATCCAATAGTCCTCCCAAACCCTCACAACCTAATGCGATTGGTTGCCTTATATCTCCAACACTCTCGTCCTCTACATAAAACATGTTGGAGAGCCCTTCAAATCAAACATCACCTCAAATCTGCACTATAATGTTAACTCATGCTATTTCCAATTGGATCAAGGCTAGCAACTTTCCCATGAAAATATCTAACCCAAGAATTCCTTGTATTTACTTATAGATCACTGGACATGAGCCATGAAATGCTCTTCTTGATTCTAGTTTCGGTGTCAATCTCATCTTCCATGACATGTATAAAGTCATGAACCTACCACCTCTTGAGAAGAGCAAAACCCATTTAGAATTGGCAGACCAGTCAATCACTATTCCTTTGGGATTAGTGGAGGACATTGTGAATATAGTTTGTGGGTGGTCCTATCCTACTAATTTTATGGTGATCAAGGTAGAAAACTACAAAGGTGACTTCCCCATCATTATGGGACATGCATAGTTAAGCACTGTTGATGCATGAATGGGCATCATGGACCTCTCCTTGAAAATATCCAAGGAAAACAAATTTGGATGATTAGAGAAGAAGCATGTTCCATGCATTGCATCTAGCGATAATAGGTATAATTGCATGAAAAAAATATAGTCCATTAAAAGTACATACATTGAAGCATGTAATCATTGTGCACATGAAACCAATATCCAAAGGTGTCTATATGTAAAAGTCACAAAATAGGAGGGTCGCTAGTGGCTGATAGTTGACTTTCTCAATAACACACTATGCATGGAGACCTCTAAGAGCTTAATAGGTGATTATGTCAAAGGTATCGATGAACTTGAACAAGTTCATCATCAACTCTCTAATGATGAAGATGATGATACCTATTAGGGAGAGTTGGAAATCCTTGATAATTTCAAGCAGGAGCCCCTAATGTTGAAAACATTGCTAGCGAACATGGAGTATGCATTTTTAACCAATGGCAAGCTGGTTATAATCAATGCAAATCCATCTCCTGAACAAAAACACAAGTTGTTGAAGGTGGTCAAAAAATGGCCAACAACCTTTGCTTGGTCATATCTTGAACTAACTAGAATTGATCTAAGGATATGCTAGCATTGTATCTACACTGACCCAGCCAAGAAGCCAAGAAGGCAACTGTAGTGGTGGTTGAATCCTAAGTTGAAGTAGATTGTCAAAGAAGAAATCGAACAACTCCTCAACGTGGGGTTCATCTATCCCATCGTGGATAGTGAGTGGGTTAGCCCACTCATAATTGTGCCAAAGAAAGGTGGCAAGTGGCTGGTTTGCATCCACTTTAGGCTATTGAATATGGCAACATTTAAATATCATTTTCCATTGCCATTTATAGACCAAGTGTTGGACACCATTTTTGCGCATTGCTATTATAGATTCTTGGATGGTTATAGTGGTTATAACCAAATCCAGATTGTGCCAAAAGATTAGGCTAAAACAAAATTCATGAGTCTCTAGGGGAATTTTTCATATTACAAGATGTCTTTCAGTTTGTGCAATGCCCCTATAACATTTTAATGCTTGGTCCTTCAAATTTTCCAACAGTAGATTGGTAGTAGGATAGAAGTTTTTATGGATGACTTTTCTACCTATGGGGCTACATTTGAGAAAGCCCTAGATCTCCTTGAGTAGGTATTAAAAAATTGTGTTGAAATAAACCTTAGGCTTAATTGGTAGAAAAGCCATTTAATGCTCCAGGAAGGCATAATAGGAGGGCATAGAATTACTTAGGTAGGGATTGAGATAGACTCAAAAAGGATAAGGTTCATCTAAGGAATCATGCACAAACTAGAGATAGTCAAAGACATATAATTATTCCTTGGACACACTAGCTACTATTGGTGGTTTATAGAGAATTTTTCCAAGATTGCAAAGTCATTAAGCTTACAAAGAAAGACGCTCCATTCATCTGGACCAAGGAGTGTGAACATGCATTCCAACTACTAAAAGATAAACTTGTGGAAAATCCAATTCTACAAGCACCAAATTGGTCCAAACCATTTCATATAATAATGGATTTATCTAATTATGCCTTGGGAGTTATGCTTATGCAGTTGAATGATAAGAAACATCCATATTACATCCACTGCGTAAGCTAAAGCATTGTGGATGCACAATTGAATTACATCACAACTAAGAAAGAACTAATGACAATGGTGTGTGCTCTTCAAATGTTTGAGCACTATGTGCTTGGCTACAAAGTGCTTATGCACATAGATCATAGTGCCATCCACTTTCTAATGAATAAGCAAATGGTGAGCCCTCGTATCATACGATCGCTCATGATCTTGCAAGAATTTGATCTCACAATGATATATTAGAAAGGGACTAAGAATGTGGTCATTGACCATCTTTCTTAATTAAGATGGGATAATAAATAGGAGGAGATGCTACTCCTTAATTAGTTTTTTGATGAATTCCTCTTTACAGGAGCAATAAATACCAAGTGTCCATTGAATCAAAATAGTGTGATGGCATCCTCACCTAGCTTCTCACTTAGGATATGCCACAAGATCTAGACCATAGGAAGAAACAATAGTTTCTTCATTAGGCAAAGTACTTCATGGAAATCAATAGACATCTTTACAAGGTATGCATTGATGGCTTGATTCATTGTTGTGTCCTTGATGCAGATCAACTACACATTCTCCAAGATGCTCATGAAGGTCCTTGTAGAGGGCACTATGTAAGGAGACACAGTGCCATAAATATCTTGATGGCAAGATACTATTGGCCTACAATCTTCAGGGATGCCCACCAATTTGTTTGATCTTGTGAATGTTGTTAATGAGATGGTGGGATGATTGCATAAATAAAGGATCCTCAATAGTGGATTCAACCACTAGAACCCTTTGACATATGGGGCATAGAATTCATGGGTCCCATCACACCCATGTTTAATGAAAAGGCACACATCATTGTAGTAGTTGACTACTGCATCAAATGGGCAAAAACAATAGCTGTCATCAATTGTACATCATTCACTACTACTTGATTTGTACAAAAAATGTTGTAAACTAGTTTGGGATGCCACATTCACTAATTTCTGACAATGAAACTTATTTTACAAGTGTTTCTTTTTAAAAACTCATGCAACACTTGGGGCTTGAACATAAATTAATAGCATCCTATCATCTCCAAGCCAACGGTCAAGCAAAGGTAACTAACAAGAAGATCACAAAGATTCCAACATGAACTATTAGAAAATATAGGAGAGACTGAAGCACAAAAGTCAACGATGCCCTTTGGGCCTATCGCTCAACATGGAGACTCCCTATTAGCTACTCTCCCTATGAGTTAGTGTACAGAAAAATTTCAATGCTCCTGATTAAATTTGAGCTTTGTACACTCTCAACAACTTGTCATCTAAATCTTGACCTAAGTCTAGTAAAAAAGAAAGACTATGCAATCTCAACATGCTAGAAGAAAAATGATTAGTGACCCTATCTTTGAATGAAATGCATAAGGCATTCAACAAGAAATGACATGACCTTTGAATTTAGAAAGTAAAATTGCAGCTTGGAGATAAGGTTCTTTACTGGAACCCCACACATGGACCCTAGAAAATGAAGTTTCAAATGTTGTGGGAGGGACCTTATATAATTGATAAAACCTTTTCTTTTGGGGCCATAACCATATACAAACCTGACATCCCAAATAAAAATTACTTGGTCAATATCCAATAAGTAAAACCTTTCCATGAGCCCAAGTAAGTCAGTGCAATGAATACCTCAACAGATGGACAACCACACTCAATTTTTTTGGATCTCCTCCTTCCAACATAGTCATGGGGGAGATGGCCATCCATACTAATCATCCACATGACTCCTAAGTTTTTTTTATTTTTATTTTGTTTTACACATTTTTGTCTTTATAGTTGTTCATTTTACACCTTTTTGATTTTCAAATTTTTTCCTATTTTATACCTTTTTTTTACACCATCGGTAGTACATTTAATCTTTCTTGAATATTTTACACTTTCTTATATATATTTTACTTTGTTTTGTTTGAGTGTGATTTTCAAATTTTTGCTAATAAATGTGCTTTGTGCCAACAAGACACAGTGGTGTTGTAGCAACTAGTAATGGTGGTTTGTGCTTAATGTTTTGCTAATGTCTAGTTTGTATTTTTGAATTTTTATATCAATGGCTAAGTCATGGCTTCTTTTTCATGGAACAGGCAGTGAGTCCATGACATCCACCCATTCACAAACTTTATGGTTTTCCTTGTTTTGGAAGTTTGAGGTCCATTTCATTAAAAAAACTTTTAATAAATGGGTGACCTTGGTAGTTTCTAGAATTGGGAAGGATTCAAAGATTTGTACAGGGTGTGACTTCAAGGGGACTCAATACTCTTTGTATTTTTCTACTTACTTGGGTGCTTGAGTATTTTCATAGACTTTTTATCATTCCATGTCAACCAATAATAGAAAGTCGAATAAAGTCTTTGCATGGTGTGGTTCCCATCAAAACACACACACACACACACACACATACACAAATAAAAAAATAAAATAAAAATAAAAATAACATGATGGGAATTCAAAGCACATCCCTTAGACAAATAAACAGGCTACAAGCACTATTTATGAAAATAGAAAGACATGTTACCCATGCTTGAAGATCCCCTCTAACTAAGGCCCTCTCTTACTTTCTACTTCTCTTTTCTTCTCTATTTATGGAATGGTGGTTGTTCTATAGGAGCATTCTTATGTCTTGAGGGGGTGGATTGGTCTTGGAGTGGCTATGCGAAGTCACTGAAATAGGTTGGTTTTTGTCTAGACTAAGGATGTATCTTCTTAAGCATTTTAAACATAAATTCCACAAGGGACTTCTTATGACCTCATCTTAGAATTCCATTCCACCTTCTCCATCATCCATCTCTACTGACTATCACTCATCTCACTACCAAAGTCCATGTTCTTGACTCCATGTCTTGGTCTGATGTACTTGAATTCTTAAGTAGAATCTTATAGATTTTGGTCCTTAACTTCCATCAACCATTAATCATCTATGGGACCCATGGATGCCTTAGGTTGAGGTTATGCATGGGAAAATGAGGCATGTGACTACTATGGGCAAAACCCACTTGCATATCCCTTGGTTGGGTTTGTTAAGCATCTTATCATTAGGCATTCTTGTAATTAGAATCTTTTGTACATCAATCTTCTGCATCAAACCATGTGTTCCTTTACATATTTTGTTTAATAAATGCATTATCTATCAAAATTTTTAATTTTTGAGCTTTCAAAGATCCTTTTTAATGATTTCATCATATTCTTGGCTTTTCTGGGATTCCATGGACTGCAAATTCATTAAAAAATTTCTTATATTTTTTAAGATATTCAAGTTTCAAATTTTTTCCTACAGGCTCCGTATATGGGGCCTTGTCAACGAAGCAAACCTGTATAAGAGGCCTCATCGACGTAGTGGAAAAATAGTATATATATACACAAGCCCACTTGAAATTTTTTACATTTTCTCACAAATGACAAGGTAGTTTTTCAAAATTTTAAAGCCCAAAACCTTCCAAAGTCCATAACTTCCTAATTGTTTATCCAAATCACTCCGTTCTTTGATCCTACAGCTACTAGAGGTAAGCTCTTAGTTGTGGGGGCCACAAATGTGCCATTTTTGATAGAATTTTTTTCCATTTTTCTAACTCCTATAAAGGTTTAACTAAGAAATAAACTATTAAACACCACATTATAAGAGTTAAACCCTTTCAACAAGCTCTAATAACATTTATAATAAATAATTAAGAAAATAATCAATTTTCCATGTTCCAGCCTTAGCCAAAGTATAACTAACTAATGAGAGAAGGTATTTAAAAATTTAAAGTTAAACATTATATTTATTAATCCATGGATGTGTTGTGATCACAGATGGCACCAAAAGGAAAGCACACATAGGAAGTAGGACCATCTCAAGCAAGGGAGAAATGGCCTAGAATGAGAAGGGACTAAGAACAGACCCAAGAAGAACCACCTACAGCCTATGCCATAGGTCTTCTTAGGGAAGAGGCTAAGATGGAATCTAACCAACATATTCTAGAACTAGTAGTAGTAACAGAACACTTCCACCGAGATGATGCACCAACTCAACAAGCAGATGTTGAAGTGACCCTGATAGAAGCTTGCCTAAATTAGATCAAATCAAGAGAGGTCCAGAAAATAGTGTTTTAGGAGTTAAAATTTGGTCCTTTCCTAGAGTAAACACCAAAAGAAGTGGAAGACCAACTAAAGGGCTCTCCCATGTGGCCAATCTACACTTCCATTGAGGAGTGGTACATGAGAGAAACATTCCTATTCTGGAATAATAGGCAGGAAGGTTCAATGGTAAAAATCAAGGACATTTTAGTGTCCTACTTGGGGCAAGCCATTATTGAAGTTCTTGGGTTGCTAGAAATAGAGACAAGTCTCCATAAAATCCTAGTGTAGGTAGATCCTAACATTAAGAAAGAATGGGTGCGATAGTGCTATGGTGTCAACTGTAAGGAGTTTGACATGCTCACATTAGTAGAAAGGATCCACTACAAGATTGTAGCCTTCCACCTCAATCCCCTGATGAGGCCAAGCAAAATCACCATCTTTTTTTGCCAAAGCATACATTACTTTGAGTGGGAGATTCCCTATCAACCTTCCACAACTATATCTATCTAGAGATGGAGAAGTAATTTAAAAAAATGAATATAGAAGGAAGGCACTCCCCTTTCCATGCCTCATCAAAAAACTCTATCAGAGAGGAGGAATAGTTCATTATACCAATGATATTATTAGGCATGTTCCAGCTACTAATTGGGTAGAAATGATGAAAGAAAAAACACCTGTAGCTACAATCCAAGAAGAGGAGTAGCAACCACCACCTCCAACTACCACTCAAACAATTATGTCATACATCACTATAATAGACTAATGGTTGTGTGAATATTAAGAATGGCTCTTAGATGAACAACAACAATGAGCAAGCATGAGTGGTAGGGACCCATCTATGCACAAACCAATAATGAGTCACTTGAATGAGGTGGCCCAAACAATCAGCTTGATGGGTAGAGGTGGATCGATTGTCTCAACCCAAAGAACGTAGTTGCCCACGAGGTCAAATGCTAGAGCCATAGAGGTCATGGTATCTCTCACAAAATAATAGACATGTCCAAAAATCCTTGAAAATTTCGTAACTTTCTTGGTGTGCTTGGAGGAAGGTGAGGGGGCAACAATACTAGTGATGTACCACCAAGTGTAGGAGACCACTAGTAGAGGTGGTTGTTGAAAAAATTGCTAAAATGCTTAATGCACCTACAACATCTGTACGAGATGTCACTACACTCAAGGATGTGTAGATGTCCACAAGAACCACAAGTGGTAGAATAAGTGTAGAATAAATGTGGGAATTAGGCAACTGCTTGTAGATCTCTTTAACCTTTTGAACAATATTATTGCAATCTAGTCATAGTTGCTTAAGGTAAAGGGCAAGAACATCATCTTGGAGGGGTAACTTAAAATAGAAAAGGAACTAAATGAATGCATGATTGCTGAAGTTGCTAAAATAGGAGCTCATATTGTTGACCTTGTATTCCTCAACCTAGCATTGATAAGAGATGAAGCTATTGAATAGATTCACACTTGGTTGAATGAGGTTGAGGATGCAATGGAGATGGCATTGTTCTATCGATCCTTAGTAGAGGCGACATATCATATAATTCAAAAGGCCTTGGATCAAACTTGCTAGGAGAATGTACAGTTGATTGTAGAGAACCATCACCTATGGAATATCGATGAGCACAAGTAGTAATTAATCAATTTCATTCATCAACAGTAGGAGTAACTGGCCAAAGTAAACATAAAATTTTGGAGATTAAGAGTAGAAAATAGAAACCTCTCCATGAAGGAGGTCTACATCCTTTGTCAAAAGACTACGATCAAGGTAGCTACATGGAAATTGAAGGCTCTCAAATTTGAGAGAGTCAAACATCATTAAAAAGAAAATACCAATATACAAGAGGAAGTGAATAAAAAACACATTTAGGGTGCAAAGGTGAAATTGAATGAAATCCTCCAACAACTCCAACAAGGAAGAGAATTGTAGCAACCCATCATTGATGGAATAAATGCCTATAACAAGGTGGAAATCCACATGAAGGAGTTGCAAATTGAGGAGAAGATAGAATATATGAAGCTCACCAATCTCTAATATGAAAATCTAGCCATGTTGACTATTGGACAACCATGGTCATAACTCAAGAAATAAGTGGCTAGCTTGTACTTTTTGTACAAGGCTAAGTTCAAGCATCATAAAGACACAAAGCAAAAGCTTGCAGTGGCAAACACTAAACTTGAAGTTCTCAAGGGAAAATACACTAATCAAATATTTTCCATCGAGAACCTTGTCAAAAGGATGAATGACTACCAAGAGTTGCAAAATACAATCAAGGCGTTCGATGTTGAATGCAAACAGTTCACTGCCTAGTTTGTCAATGTAAAGGAGATGTTCCTAGTAGTGTCCTGTTTGTGGGATATCCTCATTCTATCCCACATTGGTAATGTTACATGGGCCATGACTGATCCCCAGAGTAAGGAGGAGAAGATGAAGGTATTACTGGATGCCTTTCGCCTTCCACCAGAGGTTGCGGCCACAATAGGATAGCCATAGCCACCTTAGCTACTGCATGCGTCCAAAGCTAATGAAGGTCCTTTAGAATCTTAAGAGCCTCCACTACCTAGGACTATCTAATCTTTTCCACTACCTTTATGCCATTAAAGGATGTGCTGTCCAATTTTAAGTTGTCATGTCATGGTATTCAACTTTGTGTCATGAACACCACAATTTTTGTAATGTGTTGATTTGTATACTCAGGCATTCAATTTTTTCAAGTCAGTTTGCTTTGTTAAGAGTTAGTCAATAATCCCATACCTTTCCAATTTTGTAAAGGAACTCAAGGATGAGTTTTCATTTAGTCATGGGGGTATGATGAGTGTCAAAGTATAGCGTTGATGGGTCCCCATCGATGGGGCCTTGTGTACATGGTGTTGCCCCATCGACGAGGTTACGTTGATGTAGCATTTGCTACATCTATGAGGCCCTATCAATGTAGCCTTGTAATAGAAACTATAAATATGAGCTCACACTCATGTTTATGGGAATCAAGTCATAGTAGTAGCGAGCTCTTGCTATTTTTCCATTTGAGAGTTAGAATGTTTCTCTAAGTGCCCATAGCAAGAGTTAGAAATTGTACGGATCTTTATTCAAGAATTATTGTACTTGAACCACACTAGTGTGTACAACAATAAAGATGAGCCTTTTGATCAAACATTGTAACACTTAGAATAGATTAATGATTTATTTATACATTTATTATTTTCATTAATTATGCCATTAATTAATCTAAATTTGACTTTGAGTAATTATTTAATTAATTAAGCTAAATAGATTAAACACATAAGTATGACTACTTCGAGCATAAACATGTATTCGCTTGGTAATCCCAGTAGCATTATTTCTTGGTGCACCTAGTAGCATATCACTTAGTAACCTAGTAGTGGGTACGTGGGTTCAATATGTGTATGGAAAGTGGGACTAGATGCTTATGTTAGGACTAGTTAGAGATTAGTCAAGTAGTTAAATTAGATTAGCCATTAAATCACTTCATCTCTCTATTTAAGCACCAAGGAACATAAAACACAAAATAATAAAAATCATATGCCTCAATTACACTTAACCATACCATGTCCATCACAAGTGTAATTGGGGAGACAACAAATGACCATTAGGGCAAGGTTCACTTCCTAGAGAACTAGTGCACTAGAAACTATAGAGTCCAAGGAATTCAACTAGATCACACATGAACACTTTGTGATTCGTATGGTTGAGTGTAGGGGTGCCTTGCCACTCATCATATATGAATCTAGATTTCAATAAATTTTCCAACTCTTGATTCATAAGTTCTTTAAGTTTAGAATTCAACCTTCTTTGAGGTTGGTAGCATGGTTTAATGGTTGGATTTGTATAAATTTGGTGTTGATAGATGGGTAGATTGATGCTAGTGATTTCATCATAGGATCTTGTGAATGCAGTCAACCATTTAGTTATTACGTTCAAAAGTTTTCACTTTTGCTCTTTATCAAGATTGACATTTATGATTACTAATTTTTTATTATTTAGAAAAGGATATTCTAGTTCATAGGGGTTCTAGTTCATACTTCTCTAGTATTTGTAAGTATTCCCATGCAATGTCTTCCTCCTGTTGTGATTTCATGTAATAAGTTTGTCTTGTTACTTGCTATAACTTGTTTGTTTCTTCCATATGGCCGGTCATAATTTTGTTTGAAGGTTCCACACATATGTTAGATTCTACTTCTTTTTTGGTAATTAGCCACTCGATGCCTTCTTCTCTAGTGGCTGTTGCATATAGACACTATTGTACACACATGTCTTCTATACATCTATTGCATGTTGTGATGGCATTATGTTTTGTGATTCAAATTTTCTACGCATAATTTCACCCATTATCATTGTATGCAACACATGGAACTCTATGTCTTTAGATAATTTTGGCTTCATCTTCCTTGGAAATTTCCAAGGATAGGTGTTTGATTCTAATCTTAGAGTTTATAGTACTAAGCCATGCTCTTCCCATGATTATGGGGGATTCCCCTTTTGTTCGTTTCTACATATATAACTAGGAAATCAACAAAATAAGATGAACCACTTATGGTGATGATTACATCCTCCACCTATTTCAGTGGAACAATAATTGACTAGTCTGTAAGCTCTAATCAAATGTTCCTCTTCTTTAGCAAGGAATGATTATAGGCCTTATACATATCTTGTGAAATAAGATTTACTTCTGATCCAAAATCTAATAGAGCCTTGCATGGTATATGTCCTACAATTTGTAGCTAGACTAAGGGACTTCCAAGATTTGTTCTCTTCTTGGGAAGTGCTCTTGATTTAATCCAATGTACCACTGTCTAAGTGAACATGATAGTTATTTAATTATTCTCTAATAATGCTGGAAGCATAGTGTTTCCTTGAGGTGCGTGTGTGGATAGTACAAAGTTAGGTAAATTCATTATCCTTCGAACCTTTTTTGGACTTGCCCTAAAGAAGGAACATTTCCTAGATCTTTTTTTAGTTGTCATCAGATCCTATTATGTAGTGAGTATCTTGGTATCACTCTTTTTTTGTGGCTATGTTAGTAGTTCCCCTTGCATGATTAGTGATGGTACCAATGGTAAAGTGTTTGGAGCTTGGAATGAAGAACCAACTATTGGTTAGGATGTGTAAGAATTTGGATCCATGCATGAAGTAGTGGGTTTATGATGTTTTGGTGGATAGTAGGAAGAAGAAGTATAGAGTGAAGTATTTTATAGAGAGATAAAACATTGAATGTAGTATCAATAGAGATTAGGCTAGCTATATGGATATTATTTCCTTGGTGGTGGCATTCCTTACACTTATGGTTGTTGCCACTATTGATGGTATTGCTCTTGTAGTTCAGGGTAGGCCCTGCTTGGTTAGTATGTTTGCTAATAGGGCTATTTGAAATTACCTTGTAGATAAGGTAGCTATCTAGGGATTTTTTTCTTGATAAATTTTGGATTAAGTACATATGCCCTGAACTCTTATAAGTAGGCCATATCCCTTACGATTTCCATACTAGCACAGTTTGTATCCTTCATCATCCTCTAAACGAGAGTCCATTATTGCCTCTACTATAGCAACTTTTTATTATTCTTGTAGTTATCTCATTTACTATCACTTTTCTTCTTATTTTCTTTACTTCTATTTAGAGCTTCTTTAGTCTTTTCATCTACTATCTTTAGTGCTGTAGCAAATTTTCCATCTACAAAATTCCACATTTTCTCTACTTTTGCTACAAGGTGATTAACTGATTTCTAGATTGGTAGAGTTTTCCATTGGATTGTGGCTTCTAAAGTTTCTTCTTCTTATGACTCACATATTCTTACATCCCTTTTCCTTATTACTAGATCTCTATTATACTCTTCTACTGATTCTGTTTTTCTTAAGTTCCTTTCTTCTTTTGCTACTTAATCAATGATTCTTTGAATTTGATGAGCTATCATTTTGAAAAAAATGTCCTTGGGAATATATTCCAAGAGTTTTTCTTGTCTTGTTCCTTAGTCTATTCATGATGTGAAAAAGTTATTTCCTTTAATAAAACACGTGGCCTAGGCACCTATGCAATAATGAATAGTACCTATCCATTCCCAAATCAAGGAATTCTAGTGTCTCATACTTCCATCCTTGGATATGGTTTCTTAAGCTAGATACTCTAGAATAGGTTTGATACTTGTCATTAAAGAGCTCTAGCATAGTACTCCATCTTTGAATCAATTCTAGTTCTAAAGATCTATACTAGGTCTCTGCCTCCTTTATGAGTGTTCTAGAAAACAACTTCAAATTCTTGCCAATCATTTTCAATGTTTTGTAGGACACAGACATTGTTGAAAGCTTGGAGGTGGTGTTGTGGATTTGCATTATATCCACCTTGAAATTTGGGAATATTATTCATATATAGTCACTTAATGCAACTATCCTTTATGTTCTTGGTAGAAATATACCTAGCTTCCATGTTGTTGATCATATTTCGAGTGGCTAGTAGAGATTCTTTGTAGTCTTTGGATTTGTAAGCTCTATTGTAGTAGTGATTCCTTAAATGCTCATAACATTTTCTTTCTTCATGCTTGATCCTTTATCTTCATTCATCATGGTTATTATCCTCTTCATCAGGATGCCTTCTTCTATGTGCATATCTTTCATGGTCCCTTTGTCTTTCCCCATCATGATCCCTGAGTCTTTGTTTTCTCTTGCTAGAATTTGTAGACAAATGTGATGAAGAAGATGAGGGAGTTGGAGAATAGTGCTAGTTGGTTTTTCTCCTATTACTTCTTGATTCATCTTCTTTAGATTCAATGGAGGTCTATGGCCTTGAATTCCTCCTAAGTCTAGATTCTTTCTTATCTCTTCTAAAATTTTCTATAAGAGTTGAATGCAACTTGATCTTAACAGGATCTTTAAAGTGGATGACTGATATTTGAGAATGGGATCTTTAAAGAGTTTGATAAAACTTCTCAGTTCGGAACATAACATCTTCTTTTTAAACTATTTGAGGTGCTTTCTTTCCATTATCATGTCCATGTCTTGTTTCCATGATGGCATCCCTTCTTGCGTAAGCTTCCATTAGCTAGTATGACATAGTCATGTGTTTGGTAATGTCGTAGCCTTCTTGCACATGGTTAAAGTTTGACCTCATAAGGGTTTCTTAAACCATTGATGGTGCTGAATGTTCCAATGGAAAGCTAGTGTTGCCCTGTAAATCTCTTCATCAAAGTTATTCATTTTGATGAAAAACAAATGTGAAGTCAGGATGGTAAGGATTAGTGTAAGCATAAGAAATATTGATTTGCATTAGTGTACTCCAATCTTCTTCATTATAATTCTTGTCATGACTTTCATTAAATTCAATAGTAGGTGGAAAATTTCTTTAGTTGTAGAAGCCATATTAAATGTTCGATACTTGAGTGTGTACTTTTGAGAAAATTATTTTAAGTGTGAAAGATGTGCTCTTTGATGTTTGATATAACGAACTTTGTAAAATTAACTAATTAGCAAACATTGAAACATCCCTAGCAACAACACCAATAATAAGTAGTTGGGTATTCCAACACTCAACCATACAAGTCACAAGTGTTCACGTGTAATCTAATCATAATCCATGGATGGACAATATAAATATACTAGTAGTTGATGTTCTATTTATGATTGTTGTTTTCCACTTCAAGTTAGTGAGGTGCAAGTTGTATGGTTTAACTCTTAGTGAGGTATATGATATGATGATTTTTTTTAGCTTTAATTGTACTAAGTGCCAACATAGTAAAAAGAATGATAAATTCTAAGTCTAAGTGTGATAGAAATGTAAATCTATTCTAGCCTATGACAATACGTATCTATTCCTGGCTTGGCATATACATCCTAGACTAATGTAACTATGATTGGTATTACCAAGTGTATGTACTACTATGTAAATCAAGTGAAGTCACTATTGGGTTACCAAATAGCTACACATTCCAATCAAAACCACTTGTACTTATACCACCTTCCTAAAGAACATTGGAAAAGTAAGGTGCTTAGAAAATGTGAAAGACTTAATAAAAGTAATCATGCTAAAAAGTAAAATTAAACTACGTAAGATGCTATAATGGTGAGAAACAAAATCTTAATCATTATTTCTGGTCATGAGTTATGTCTACGAATAAGCCACTTGAATAAAGACTTTATACAACTATTAGTCACCACACTATGGACATTCACTCTAACTTTAAGTCTAAGTTATGGAAAAAAACTGCAAGAATTTGGCTAAGTACTATTGAATGTTGTTCATTTTGATGCAACATTAAGTTGGTATTTATAGGCATGACTATGGCCCACTACATTGCATCTATGATGACGTATTTAGGGCTACTAGATCATAGATATGATATCGTAGTCCATAACAAAAAGGTTTTACTACTAACACAAACTAAACCTGCTACCTAAGATGAGAAATGATAGAATGATTAGTACAAAATGAATAAATTCAAGATTAGTGAGATGTGATATGCTACTAACTATGATATGAAAAATACAATGAATATGCAAGAAATATGAGAGAAAAGAGAGAGGACATGACAATTGAAGTATATGAAGGGATTGATGTCCACTTCCATAACAAATTTAAAGAATGATTATGCTTTCAAAGTTACAATGATTCCTTTGTGAAGGAATATGATGGTTTTGAGATGATAAATGATATGAGGGATATAACTTAAAATTAAGTTAGAAAATAATAGAATTTCAAGTCTAATAAAATTGCAAAAAAAAAAAAAATATCAATTTACTCCTCTTCCAAATGATGAATCTAATGATAAAGTTGAAGCTAAAGCTGGTATGATGATGACACTAACATCACCTATGATGTATCACTAATGCTAGCATCATCTTATTTGTTCTACAAGATATGTGTAGGATCAAAGGATCTACCACTATGATGTTCTTTTCCATTGTTTATCATTTTAAGAATATACAAATGATGAGCTTTAGCTTGCATATCAGTGAATGTATTCCATTTTGAATATTGGTTTAATTAATTTTTAGCATTTGCTTTAGGTTTTAATTTTTTTAAAAAATCATTCAAACCATCATCCTCTCTCCCTCTTGATGAACACCCAATTGTTCTTTAGTTTTGATGAAAAGTGATTTAAATTTTTATTTTTATTATTATGCGAACTTATTGAAGTACACCGATTTTTGTAGTGGTATGCAATAAGTATTAATCATCTTTTTGAAAGTTATGTTTTGTAGGATATAGTAATTGTGACTAGGATCGATAAGATGTCGATTCAAATAGAAAAATTTGATAAACTTTTATGGATGAGATATTGATGTTTATCATAAATATTAGTTGAAATTGATCTAAATTTTACTGACACCTACAATGACTACAATGAGGATCAATATCATTGATCCATGATGATCTAGTTCCTTTAGCATAATGAAGATATCGATCTAGACTGCAATTGTGATATGCATCGATAAGTTAAGAAGTAGAAACACATCATGGTCACTATGTAGATCAATAAGTGAAGATTGCTCTAGCAATAGTATTGATCCACGTTGATTCCCACAATGTCAATTGATACGTGCACATGACCATTTTTCCCAAATTAATTTGTAAGCCCTTTGAGTATCAAAGAGACCTTCTTCGGAAAAGGGAACAATTCATACCCCAAGAGAATCCACATCATTTTGAAGTAATTTCCTATTTTTCCAAAGAATTATCAAAGGAGTTAGTTGAACCTTGTAGCAATTGCCAACCATTGGAGTCCATTGACGGGTTGTTGAGTTTTCTACATTGTGAAGACAACTAGAAGAAATCATAGATTGGATGTTATCTCCATTGTGCTCCCTAAAAATTATATTTTGTATTTAATGGCTTCAAAGTTGATTTAATTATTAAATTCCATTCTTGAACTTAATTTAGAAGTTAGAGTGAGAATTTGTAATCAGGCTTATTAGTGATAATCATAAGTATGGGACTTAATTAGAATTGAATTTAATTAATTGTTTATCTTGATGATTTATTTGACTTTTAATTGTTCCTCTATAGATATAACTCACATGTTGGTCATAGACAAAGTGATATTCCTACAACGAAGGTAATCTAGCATCAAATTTTGGTTGGCTTGTCACCCCTCTTCTAAGTTCATCAATCCATAAGTGTTATTAAGGGTTGACAACTAATTTTAGATTAAAAACTCAGAGAAATAGAAGAAATAAGAACATCATTTTCAACACCACTCTGACTAGATAATACAAGTTATACCATTGGAATGAGTTTGATTCAAAGAGACTTATATTTATCTAAGTTGAATATGAAGCAATAATTTGACTTCCTAAGAAAATTAAGGATCTTTCTAGTTTTTTTATAGAAAGAAGTGGAATAAGAAGCAACTTGGTCTTATAGGCTAAATGAACCATATGAACAAGGAGGCCTACTTGCCTAAGTAGTACTGAGAGTCATGAAAGGTGCAACTTGGTACATTGATAGTGGATACTTTAAACACATGACATAAGACATATCAAAATTCATCACTTTAAAAGATACATATGGACATATAATCACATTTAGAGATAACACCAAAGTAATCATCAAAGATATTGATACTATTAGAGGAGAAAACTTATTCTAGGTAAAAAATACTTTCTCTACAGAAGGATTAAAATAAAATCTATTGAGTTTAAGCCACTTTTGTGTGAATATCATAAAGTCATTTTTTAAAAACATGCTTATGTTGCTAAACATACCAAAATAAAAATAGCTCTTATTGTTGGACATAACAAGGATAATGTATATGGTACATCTTTATAGATATTACTAATATTGGAAACAAGTGTCTCATGAGCAAAATAGGTGATGCAAGACTATCTCACAGGAAACAAGGGCATATCAACATGGAGATCCTTTGGATACATATTAAGAAAAATATGGTAAAAGTTCTACCTCAATTGAATAACTTTGATGATTAAATGTGTGAAACATACTAGAAATGCAAGACGACCAAAGATTCCATAAGAAAAATTTCATTTCTACTTCACTTTTTTTAGATCTTCTACATCCTAATGTGGTAGGATCTTCTAAAGCTCTAAGCCTTGGTTTGAAAAGATGTTATCTAATAGTTATTAATAATTATTCTTATTACACATGGGTTATTATTTTTCTCACAAAGATAAAGCTTTTGATTATTTTTATAAGTTCTGTTAAGAATAAAAATAAAAAAATTTACACCATTAAAACTCTAAGAAGTAACAATGGAGGAGAAGTTAATAATGGAAAATTTAAGGAATTCTATGAGGCCTTTTGGGCATTTCATCAATTCTCGTTGGCTCAAACAACTTACCAAAATGGTATGGTAGAAAAGAAAATCAAATAATTCAATGAGATGATGGGGACTATGTTGAATTAATATAATATGTCCTTAAAATTATGGGATGAGCTTATTAACATTGCTTGTTGTATTTCCAATAGAACTCTCTTAAGAATGTTTATTAGAAAAACTCCTCATAATTCATGGTCTAGTAAGAAATGTAGAGTTTACTATTTTCATCTTTTTGGTGTAAGTGCTTTACCTTAAACCAAAAAGATCAAGTTAGAAGATTTGATGCTAAGATAGATGAAGGAATATTTCTTGGCTACTCCTCTATTGGTAAGGCCTATTTTGTATATAATCAAAGAATCTTGGTAGTAGAAGAGATCATTAATGTAAAGCTTAATGATCCTATTTTGTTTATTAGTATTCATAATCATGATATTTTAATAGTTTGAATTTATGTGGATTATATCAATTTTCAACCTACCAATCAACATGTATGCAAGAAATTTACTATGTTAACATATGATGAATTTGAATTGAGTATGTTGAGAGACATGAGTAACTTCCTTGGAATACACAAAAAATAGAGGAAGAAATCTTTATTTCTCAAACCAAGTACATTAAAAATATTTTGGTAAAATATGGTCTTAAAAATATCAAAATCAAGAGTACAGTAATAACACTTGAAACAAAGCTTGATGTATATTCTTGAGGTAAAAGTATAAATGAGAAACTAAATAGAGGTGTGATAAGTAGTCTATTATATTTAACTACTAGTAGATCAGATATCATGTTAAGTATAAGTATATATGTTGTTTTTAGTCAAATACAAGAGAATCTCATCTTTTTTTGTAATAGTTTTCATTAATTGAAAGATACAACACATTAGAGTCTTTGGTATCAAAGAGATTCAATCTTGATCTTTTAGGGTAATGTGATATAGATTATGTAGGTTTCAAACTATATAGCAAATCAACTAGTGAGTGTTGCTACTTCCTTAGACATTGCATTATGGAATGAAATATAATAAAATAAATCAACATTGCTTTATCCAATATAGAGGCAAAGTATGAAGCTACTACAAGCTATTGTACATAACCTTTATGAATGAAGAAAATATTAAAAGATCTAGAAGTTGAGCTTGGTGCCATCCCCATCCACTCTAATAGTAGAAGTGCTATCAACATCACAAAAAATCAAGTGAAATACTCCAACACTAAACATATCAAAGTTTGTTAAAGGTAGGTGTGTTTTTATGCTCTTAGGAAGCTCTAATTTATTAGGATCAATATTTGAAGAATTATCATAGAATTCATAACATAAACTTAACATCCTTATTAGATTTGTACCTAATAACATTTATTTGTAAGGTTTATTCTTAACCTTTCTTGGTAAGCTATCCTTCATAATACTGATTTTGTTATGATTATTAATACATCAATCATAGTTCATGACCTTGAGTTATGAACATTTGTACTCAATTTTCTTTGTACTTCATTAAGTCACATCTAACCTAACTTTACAGACTTTTCTCCTATTTCTTTAAATCTACATTGTATTAAATTTGCTATGCTCATGGTAAGTTCTTTGTAAGTCTTTATTTCTTTACATCATAATCTTTTGGATGGTCCTTTGTCCTTATTTAAGAAACTAGACCAGGATACATATGACATAACTTGGATGTACTCTTATTATGTAAGAAACCAAATCCTATGTTGTAGTAATTGTACTTGTCTATTGTAATACTTACTCATTAGTTTTATGAGTGGAACTACTTACTTCTTATTCATCTTAGTACTCATAATTTGTAGAATTTTTAGAAATACAATTATATGAATGGTATTACAAGCTTCATTTTGTAGAGACTACTTATTATTTCAAAACTTCATACCTTTATTATGCTTATGTTTGTTCCTATTTTTCTATTAAACCTTTTTTCCTTGCTTTTCCTTCTTTTCTTTTGGATCTGAACTTCATCTTTCTATTATGTAAAGAGTTGTAACTATTCTTCGGATTTATCACATCAATAAAAACTAAGGTTGTTACAAATTACTTCCCTTGTTTTGATAATGCTTATGAAACTCATGATTGGACTTAAGTTTTATTATAGGATCAATATTCTTCTTTAATCATGAGTTTTATAGCTCCCTTCATATTATTTTGTTATTGAAATCAATGAGTGATTATTATGTTTTGATCATATGAAAACATTATGATAGCTAGTCACACAAACCTCTACATAATCATATACTATATAGCATTTCTCCCCTTCACATACGAGTTTGTAAGAAAATATACAATTTTTTTTAAAAAAGAACATATGTAAAAGCAATGTAACACTTTTTTTCATTCATTCATGAACTAGAAGATGGGGAAAATTGTAGAGTAGTATCAAAATTTTCCTCTAGTGATTATAGAGTAGGATCTTTTACAACAAATTTAGAAGGTGAGGGAACATCCTTAACAACAACTTCTTTAGCTAAGATGAATCTAGTATGACAACTAGGGTAATTTCTTCAACCATGATTATGCTATTGATGTTTTTGGTGCTAGAAGAGCCTTTAGAATAACAACTTGAAGCTTTAGATTTTGAATTTTTCATTTGAATTTCATAACCTTAGCTTCCAATGATGTAGTTGTTGAGTCTTTACTAGTTAGCTTGTTCTGAAGTTCTTCTACTATAGTCTTTGCAACACACATACATTATTTAGCCTCTTCTAGATTTATCTGTCTGTAGCATTCTTACATTGGTGGTCAAAACCTCATTTATAGCTTTGAGATATTTACTATTGTGCTTAGATCAAGAGTTCTTAAACTTAAGATTTTCAATTTGAATCTTTATTTTATCCTTCTTTTCTTTGTTTCTTTTGCTATTGATGAGCCCTTCTTTAGTTGATCAAGTGTTTGAAGTTTAGGCCTAACTGATTCCTTATATTTAACCACATCTTGGAGGAGCTTCTCATATGTGGACTCAAGACTTTAATATTTAATCATTTTCATTTAATACTCTCATTTCATGTCTTCCTTTCATCTTCCAATAGTGATAGATGTTTGGTTTCCTTAGTCAATCTTTCTTCATGTCCATTTGCATGTTGCCTGAATGTTTCATAATGTAATATGGATTATACAGATATGTAAACTCCTACCTCTACTAATTTATGATCATTTAGAATATTTGGATTATGATTTGTAAGTCGATCATAGGCTCCTTCCTTAAAGGTTACATTTGGATCCTTATCCTATATCTTCAAAGCATTTTCTCAGAATTCATGATTATTGTACCACTCATAAGGATAGGGTATTCTTATGTGTCATAGATAAATTTGTGTCTCTAATAGCTTAAAATCTTCAACAACTAGAAAATCAAGGCATACTCTTAATGTATGCATATTCTTGTACATGTTAAGGATACTTTAATTATTCATCAATGTTTCATAATCTAGGACCTCCATCCCACTAAAAAATTCATCATTAATATTCTAATTATAATTGGTTGAAGGTATGATGAAGAAATCCTTACACAATGATTATTCCTCTTGATAATGAATATGAGCTTCTTGATATCCTTATTGTAGTCATATTCATCATCTCCTTGTTCTTTTTCCTTGTCTTTGATGATGTCCTAAGTAGGATTTCTAGGCTTCTTGGCAATAGTTTCCTTTTAGTATGCTATTATTATTCCTTTCATTGTAATTGTTCTTCCCTAAGTTTGAGTTGTTACAATGGTATAATATGAAATGATTGATTAGATATGTTGCTAAAAAATTCCTCTTGTGGTAAGATTAGTAATTCTCATTTCTCCCAATAGAATATATATATCATATATGTTATAGGAATCTAAGTATTCTTTAGAGATGAAAGCTTTTGAGAAATAATAGTTAGAAGGATTTTGAACCTAAAACAACTAATACTTCCTTCTTGTACCTTGGTGAAAACATGGTAGAAATTATACACTGCAAAATGTGTCTAAACTTTATCATTTTTGCAACAATAAAATGCAAGCCCTTAAGGATACTCCACTAAATTATTGTATAATAATCAACACAATCAATAAATGCATTGTAGATTTTGACTATAGTTTGAACAAGCTCATCTAGATGATCAAGATTGATCCAAGGACTATTTATACTTAGCTAACAATCTAGTTTAGATAGGAAGGATGAAAGCATCACATTTCTACCTATAAAGTGGATATTTACAAATGGAATGTAGAAATTTTTTTTATTCATAATCATATGAATAAGGTCTTTGGTGATGTGGGCTCGGACAAACTTACCTTAATAGAAAATTTCTATAATTCCATTGTTGTAAGTTTAGAGACTCTTCATTATCTCTTCTTCTATCATCAATTTACTCATTGGAAGCTCAATTGCAACATATCTTGCTAATTTAACAACATCAAACACCTCTCATATTTCAAGATCAATCATTGCTAAAAAATAATTCAAATTGAAGGTTATATTCCTCTTCAATTATAACTTGCCTTGTAATGGGCTTATCAGTGACATCATAAAATCTTTGTTTCCTATTAAGATGACTTCAATGTTGATTTTTTTTCTTGAATTTATCTTCAAAATAATCTTCCCTTATGAGTTTTTCATAGACTCAAGTTTTTAGATCTCTTAGAAATGAATTTAGATCTTGCAACTGTAGTTACACTAGACCCCAATTTGCTCATAGCCAAAAAAATCCTTGCTTAAATTTGCCCCAATCATAATGTGTCCATTAAATCATGCTTGACCATTTAAATTGGTTGGTTTTTGATAATGAATGATAGTATGCATTAATTTTTTATTATGATAGCTTGTACATTAATCACTTGAGTCAGCAATGGTCTTAAATTGTATTTCATCCATTTTGGGTACAAGAATATTATATTAACTATAGAAAGTACTTAATTCTCATTTTGAATATTGTACTTCCGTAACTTATCGAGAATTTGGAAGGCTTGATTTGTAAGGTTTATTTCTTGAGTACTTATTCCATTTTGGCTTAGGGTAACTACAATGGTTTCTCAATAGAGGACATCAATCATGCAAATTTGTATCATTTGTATATCTTCCTTCAATGTTATAGACTTTATTTTCATAACATTCTTCTCCATTACTTTCTTGAGTTAAGAGTCTCTAGATCATATCCACCATGCTTTCAAATTGTAGCACTACATATTTTAAATATTCTATGTGATGTTCGTGCAAGGGATGAGTATTTTACTTTTGTATGTCCCATTTTTACACCTAAATTCTCAAGAACACCTTCCATCATCTTAGCACTCTAAGTTACTCATGTATGGTCTCCATATTCATGTAATAATCTTTTAAATACATTTTTTACATAGAATGAAGGTGCCTCCTCTTGATCTTCAAGTTTCTTCTACTTGTCCCTTTCTTACTTATTACCTTAATCTTACTCTTATAGCCTTCTCAAAATGGTTTGAAGTATCATGTTTCTTGTAACTGACCTTCAATTACTATATCAACCATCATTTTATTCTTTTCTTTCTTTCTTTGCTTTTCTTTCTTGGATCATTCTTGAGACATATGATGACCACCAAACATGCTATAGGAAATGTCCCACATCCAAGATTTATTTTACACTTGAATGATTATTTCATATAAAATTTATTTTAACTTGGATGATAAATCATATTGGACATGTAGCACCTCACTAATCGGTGTTATGCTAGGAAGGTACTATTAATAAAAATAAATTTCAACTTCTAAAAATTAAAGAATGCCAAGAAAGTATGATAGGAAAAGTAGTAGGCATACATAAAAAAAGCATAGAGGGACATAAATAACATTTAAAAAATTAAATATAAAAATTCATTACAATGCTAATAGTCCCGTGTGTACATAACTTAATCTCTTCACTAAGTAATGGCACTTCTTTTACTTAATGTCCAAGCCAGAAATATATAATAATGATTATACAATAATAATAGTATAAATATGAAACATATTTAGATTACAGAAAAGCATTGGACCACTATTGTTAAAAATCATAAATCAAAAGATTAAATACCAAACGATATTGCCACATAAATAAATAAAATAAATGTTAGGCCTACACCACATATAGGCAAGTAAAAAGTCCACGCAACATTGCCAAATAAAGAAGATTACTGTTGGCACATTTGGTCATTCCATGGAATAGTAAGACTCCTGATTTGAAAACTAAAACTCATGGGTTCGATTTTGGTAAGCCTCTTGCTTCATTTTTAATAAATTACAAAAGTCAAGTCATGCTTCTAACCTTATGTATTCAAAGGTTGTTGGCATATCAAAGTTCAATTGCCCGGTTGTTAAGACTCTGTGGTGTGGTTCTAAATCAAAGTTTGAATGAGATGATAGGATTGTTATTGGGTGTAATTTTGGGGCAAAAACTGGCTTTTGGATGCTGCTGGTGCTCAAATGGATTTCAATGGAAGCGTTGGAATACCATTTCGGAAAATATTTCAAAAATACAAATATTTTAGTTCTATGCCCTTTTGCAGGCTCCTGGTTTTGGCACAGCCGTTGAGAATGGTTACGATGGTGTAATCGTTGGGGTTCATCCGCGCTTGCTACATCCAGGGAAAAATGCCAAAACCCTCACTCACATAGTTGTTGGCAACACAAGTAGAACCCAGAAAACTTGGATTGGAAGCTTGAAACCCTTGCTGATGGGCACCTGCAGTGAAGATCATCTTGCTACCACCACCATCACTGCAACTACCACGAGCGTCGGAACTGGAGTCGATCTGGCCTTTGCCGAGGTTTTGCGTGCCTCCCCATGTGCCATCTCGAGCGCTAGCCATCGAGCAGTGAGCACCAGCGAAAGCGCCTGCGTGGGAGGTAGAAACTGTAGGGGAGGGCTGCGCGTCGACGGAGGACAGATGGCGAGCAGCAGGTAGATGAACAGCGACAGCAGAAGAAGACATGTAGTGGTCTCTGTCGCACGCGGGGCCATGGCTTTGGCCATGTCTAGATCTGGCCAAGGGTTGCTTAGATCTAGCAGATCTGGCCGAAGGATGCTGCGGGCGACTTGAGGGAGGCGAGGGCTGCGACGAAGGCAGCAGCACCAACATAACACATGGTCGTGGTGATCAGGACAAGGAAGACAGCAGCGAAACAGAAAATGATTTTTGGATAAAATGCGATTTGCAGAGCGGTTGAAGTTCATATGATAATTGAGGATTGTGATATCGCGATATCGCGACCCATGATACATCGCGACCCATGATACAACGTGGGTGCCTTATTGTGGGTGCCTTAACGCGGCCGCCAGCACTATGAGCAATTCATGTCTCATCATACCCCCACGACTGAATGAAAACTCGTCCTTGAGTTAAAGTAATTACACAGTGGATAGGTATGGGATTATTAACTGGAAAAAGAAATGGGATGATGCCGCAGTGTGGGAAGAAAACAAAACAAAGACACAACACACAAAATATTTACAAAAATGGTGGAACTCATGTAGTTCCAGGTGGCGGTGGCTCCTCCATAGGTGTCCTTCCCTTTTCTTGTGCTCCAGGTCTGGGATTTGATAGGATTGAAGTAAAACCTGGAGTTTCTCCTCTTGTAAGGCCTTGAGTGCCTTGGCATGCATGTAAGTTTGCACTTGTGCCATAGAGGCAACCCATAAAGCCTTCTCTTTTTCTTCTGCCATCCTTTTATTCTCTGTCAACAGTTTATTAAGTTGCTCGGTTCTGAAAGTGTCCAACTGGTGTTGAGCAACCTTTGGCCCTATGTTCGGAAGGTTTAATACTTCTGAAATGGCTTGAATAGAGAAGTCAATAGTCACACCACAAATGTTAACCATGGTGCCTTCTTCTTCATTGTGCCAAAATTGATATATTTCCCCTAAGTACCAAGCACCGCTTTCAGAGAGGGTATGTCCTGCTTCTGCCTGCCTAGACCGTATGGTAGGAGGATCTTCTTGATGAACGCTGAATAATTGTTCCTCCGGTTCTGCATGTTGTCCAGCAAGGCCTTGTCTTCCACCTCTCTGAGATCGTTTTGATCGCACCTTGAGCAGGACCTTTCTGTTATCCATGTTTTGGGGCCATCTGCAATCGCACGGGACCAATAGTTAGTAAGGTTGTTACCAAAGTTAGGTTATACCTTACTACTTGCCTTAATAGATTTACTTTATTTCCGTGTGATGTTAATTATTGGAAAAACATGTCCCGAAAGATTATAGTGTTAAGTCCTCTTTGCTTAGATGGTTTCCCAATTTAATTTTCGGGTATAGCGAAGGGGATGAAATT
>MNCI01011735.1:0-12927 GCA_015680685.1 Gnetum montanum
CTTTGTCACGTATGATTTAGTCCAAAGTGAGGTGTATGATGTGTCTCTACACTAGTACTACTCCTGAGTATGATGGAAAATAATATTAATTAAGATAGGGGAGAGAGAGAGAGAGAGAGAGAGAGAAAGAGTCTAAGCTAGCTTAAGTGCAATGAGCATCCGTTCCTTAATCATTTGTACACATCTTGGACCTCATGCACGACTGCCACTAGGATTACCAAGTGCATGGCCTAAGTACACTACTGGATTACTAAGTAGTCACACTCGAATGCTCGTGATTAAGTCGTACTCATTCCGTGTCACTAGGAGATAAGGGTGAAGAGATATTAATTAAGAAAGTAGTAAATAATATTTAAATAAATAACAATTAAATAAATAATTAAGCTAAGTGGATGCTGCAATGGTGAAGTAATCTTGATCTTTATTGTCGGTCACGTGCGTGTCCAAGTACGTCACACTCGAATAAGGATGTCGTACAATTACAATCACCACATTGCAGGCATGCACTGGGAGGAAAGGGTTGAGAGGAACTTAAACTTAAAAACTTACAATAAAATCTAAGAACTAATGTCAAAACCAAGTGTGCCGCCTTTTATTTATAGGCTCACATCGGAACCGCGATATCGCGTACGTGATATCGCATGCATCGTGGCTGTGATATTGGGGCTACGATAATGGGGGATTGATATCGGGACATAGTATCTTGTATCAGGGCTTTGATAATAGGGCTTTGATAACTAGGCCCGACAAACCATGACTCATCAGCTGCCAAAGAAGGCTGGATGTCAATTGTGTATAGTATTCATTCTTATAGTCATGAACACTAATATTGTCATGTATTGTAATGATTGATCCGTTCACATGTCATCCCATTCACCATTAGTTGTCATTCAAGTTAATAATCCCATACCTTTCCAATATTTTGTAAGGAACTTGAGGACGAGTTTTCATTTAGTCATGGGGGTATGATGAGCCGCGATATTGCATACGCGATATCACGTCCTGCCTCATCTTCTATAAATAAGAGGCAGCACCCTTAGTTCCAGAGAGTTAGACTTAGACCCTTAGCCAAATTCTTGCAGTTAGAATAATTTCTATGTGCCCATAGTAGGAGTCATAGAGTGAACAGATCTTTATTCGAGCAATTTGTACCTGAGCACACATTTGTGTACAGCAATAAAGACGAACTTTATGATAAACCTTGCAACATACAGATTAAGATAATTAGTAATTAATTATTGTTGAATGTTTAATGCTTTCCTAGTTAATTAATCCCTCTCTCAACCTTCAACCCCCTTAGTTAAATACACTCAGTACAACCATTTTGAGCATGCGTGTAGTGCTTGGTAACCCAGTAATGATTAGCGTTTGGTAATTCGAGCAGCGTTGCACTAGTTCAGGATGTGTACGACAAGTGGGAATAGATACTGGTGTTAGGAATATTTAGAACTTAGTTAATGAATAGTTAGTGTAAGTTAGTTACTTAATTCTCTCTCCTTTCCTTTATTAGCAGAAGACATAAAAAGACAAAAAGCTATAAAAATCATATACCTCAAGCTTACTTAACCATACAACCGTGACAATACAAGTAAGTTTGGGAAGACAATGATTAATTAACCCTGAGTGTTCCATTAAGGCACCTAAGCACTTAGTTCTTGGAGTTCAACCGAATCATGCGTGAAACACTCATATTCGTATGGTTGAGGGTAGGGGTACCTTGCCACTCATCATGTATTATAACAAATGTAAACACATTAATATTAGTGTTTATTTTTTTTCTCCTAGATTAATTCGTGGATCTCAAGTATATATTCACAAAATTTTTAAAAACTAACAGATTTAAAAAGGTATTCACTAGACAATTGCTCGATGTCTTTCATGATTACCTATTTACAATAAGGTGTTAGTTTAATGGTAAGACTCTTGATTTGAAAGCTCCAAGTTATGGGGTCAATTCTAGTGGGCAATGCTAAGTGATAAAGTTTTAATTAGACTATATATCTTGGGGTGTACCTATGTTAAAATTATTTCAAGGTTCCAATGCCCCCTTGCCCCCTACCTATTTCTCATTCCTCTTACTTGTAATGTGAAGTGAGGACCAAAACTTTGAAGTTTAAATCAAGGAGGAGATACAATGAGTATTGTGTAGAATTTTTTGAAGGTTATGAAAAATAGAGCTTGGAGTTATAATGTACTTTTACCACTTCACATTATTTGATAAAAGAATATGTGCCAGAAATTATAAATTATGGAATATTAAAATAATAATGTGTTCTTCATCTTTCTATTTATGTCAAATCATGAATTCTTTATATTCACAATGTTAGGGATTGATTATAAAAACTAATTTACCAAAAAACTCATTACCAAAGAAAGCTACAATTAGTAAACATTTTCTCTAGTTCATGAGGTATTTAACATGTGAAATCAAGACATTCTCCATCATCATAGTCAATTGACAAAAAGGGTAACAAGTCAAACCAAGGGATGAAGTGTAGCCAAAAGACAATAAAAAGAATAATATGCATTTATGAAATAATCCAATATTCATGTATCAAATTTATGGATACTATATTTTTATTATTTAAATTTTTATAATATATTTTGTGAACTATTATGTGTAGTTTTATTATCATTATTGTAAAAATTCTAATAAATTAAAGGTAGTCATCATCATCCCAACAAGATGGAGTTGGCACCATGAGTTTTCTTCTTCTATCAATCTCTAGTCTAAAAATGAGTTCATCAATGAAATTTGACATCATTTTATAGCTAAATTTCAACTTAATGCTAATCCTCCTTGCACATCTACATTGAGTATTGGCAATGGTGGAGTTCACCATGAGATATAAAATGAAACTTTAATAAAGGGGTTCTAACTTCTCTTACATTTTAGTGTAGATTACCTACAATATTCAAGGAAAATCTTGGAAGGAATGTTAGAATAAAAGACAACATTGTTATGCTATGGTTGGACTATTTAGAATTTGAAAATAATTGTTCTATATTTTTGTATTTTTGTTAATTATGGATTTTATACTATAATTTGGATATATGAGACATGCCTATTTTCTTAGATGAATAATTATATATTATTTTTATAAATATATCAATCATCTTTGCAATGTTGTATGAGTCATCGTAAGCATTTCTTTTCTTTTTATTTAAAATAGTTACTCATGATCTTATTAAGCAAGACTTTGCTACTTTAAGTCACACTTAAGGCATAGTTATATTTCTCAATAATTCTTGGGATGTACCTATAGTCATATTATTTTGGCCTTGAACACCCCTCCCCCAAACTGTGCTTTTTGTTACATGATATACTTTTGGAAAAAAATATTATAAAAATTTTAAACTACAATAACATTTTTATAATAGGTCTATTTCAGGCCAAATAAGTACCATTGAATTCATTTTTAGTGTGCTTTACATTTATGCAACCTATTTTACTTTTAAACCAATGGTGATGAGTGGCAAGATATTCGAACACTAAACTATATAAGTCACAATTGTTCACGCACAACCAAATTGTAATTCGTAGATAGACAACGTAAGTATACTAGTAAGTTGATAGTAAGTTCATGATCGTTGTCTCCTACTTAAAGTTAGCAATGTGCAACATGTATGCTTTAATTGTTAGTGAAGTATACAATAAACTGATGTTGTTGGCTCTTTAAGTGCTAAGTGTAAACATGATGACAAGGAATGTAAATTCTATTTCTAAGTACAATGAAAATATACTATCCTATAGAAATAAATATCCATTCTTGGTTTTCCATACATATCTTAGGTTGATGTAATTGTTATCAAGATTAACAAATAACTTTACTACTAAGCAAATCAAGCAAAGTCACTATTGGGTTATCAGGCAATTACATTTTATGCTTGAAACAAATCATACTCATTCTTCCTTACTAACAAACATTGGAATAGTAAAAAAGTAAACAACGTGGAAAAGGAAATCTATTCTATGTGATATGCTACAATGATGAAGAATGATCTCAATATTTATTGCTATTCATGAATTATGTCCAAGAATAATCCACTCAAATAAAGATTTTGTATAACTATAATTCACGATATTATAAACATTCACAAGTAACTCTAACTTCAAGAAAACAAATTGCAAGAATTTCGCGAAGTGTTAGACTCAAACTTATTTTTAACATGCTAGTGGGCTCATATTTATAGACATGACCATGGCCCACTACATCATATCTACGATGACATATGTTATGCTACAATATTGCATCTATGACCATTGTAGTCTATTACAAAAAGTATTTCATCATATCTCTATGACTAACCGAAAACTCATCCTTGAATTCAAATAAAAGGATGATAGAGTTCCTTAGAAACTTATGGGATTACATGGACTCAACATCATGACACATATTTACATGACCAACTCTACTATGAATGCTACATATTTGTTTGAATGGTGTTACAAAATTATCATGCCACACATGATTGACAAACGATAGAAACAAAACAAGAAAATTGAAAAATAAACTTGATGTAGTACCTTCACATTCCTAGTTGTGGTGGCTTCTCCATTATTTTCTTCCATTTACCATCTAGTTTTTGAAACTGGTACTTGTTTAGTAGTGCTCTGTGCTTTTTTTCTTTTGTTATGGGATCATGCACTATCCATGTGAATTCAACAATGTTTGCAAGATTTGGTACTTCCTAGGGACATGGTAGTCATGGAAATATTGTATTAGCCTTGACATATCATGCTGCAAATTATGTTGTTTTTTTCCTCAAAGGCTCTAGCCATGTTTTGCAATTCTTTGGTAATTAGTCGTTATTTTGGGCAAATTTGCTGCTACATCTTTCTAGTCCTAGTAGCTAGATTTGACTACTTGTAGTTCAAAGTTTACAATGTAAAGCTTATGCTATGCATCTTTCCTATCAACCAACTTTTTTTCATACACAGAATATATTGTGGCCACTTGCTATTGTTAACATGGCTAAGTTAGCATAATGGAGATTTGCTAACCCCATGTATTCTATCAAGTTCTCAATCTCCATGTCTTTATTTTTTAGTTCTGCTTGGTGGACATGGACAAGACTATCTAGGATGGGTTGCCAATAAGGTATTTGTTGTGTGATGGAATCGATCTTGGCTTTGGCCATCTGGATCTCTTTTTCATTGATTTGTTTGTACATACCCACTTGATCTCTAAAAATGCTTCTTTAAGTCTTTCATGCTTCTTGGCCTCATTTTTCCTTTTACTAATTTCAATTGCTAACTTATGTTAGACTACACGTACTTCTTTTATAGATATGGTTCTATTTTTACAGGCCAATTGTCTCATGTCCAAGTTGACTTTGGTGAGCTACTCTCTTAGCTGATGGATACTTTCTTCAAGTATGTTCTTTTGTTTTTCAATGTCTATCAACCTCAAGTTTTTTGCAATAATCTCTTTGTTTTCTTCTTCTAATGTAGCAAGGACCTTAGCATGGGTGTATATTTGGGCATCTATCATTGAAGCATTTTATATTACTTTTTCTTTTCCTATCTCCACTTGCTCTTGTTTGACCATTAGTTGATTGACTTGCTCATTTCTAAATTATGTGAGCTAGTCTAGTGCTATGTGTTATGTAGGATCTTGTCCTTTAATTTTTAATGTGGCTAGTTCTTCCTATAATCTCTACACTTCAATTTTTGTATGTTGCATCCTTGTTTCTACCATGACAAGCTTGTCTTTGGTGAATATCAATTTTAACTATATTGTAATGATATCACTAAGGGTATCAAAAAGGTTTTGCATGACTTGTCCTATCTACAACAATCTCTCCAAGATGTATTCATGTTTTACAAGGGTCATTATTTCTTTTTCAGAAGTTCTGGCTAGTGTTTTGACATCTTTGATCTAGAAATATTTGCTGGTAACATAATGGAAATATTGAATGATTCCTTAATATGATCGGGTATCACTTTAGCTACTCTAACTAGATCCTAGTGTTGCATGACCACTATAGTGGCTTCTTATCTAGTTTCTAACATCACTTGGAATGATGTAGCATTCCTTGATATTTGTTGTGCCTAGTTATCATCTTCTCCTTCTTACAAAGATACTTAACCACTAGCAGGTCTTGTGGATACAAAAAATCTATTAGGATTATTTCTTACTCTATACATGCTTGACACTTTCCTGCTCTTCCAACTAATCATTTATGATATTTGCTGTTAGTGGCTCATAGAAGGTATATAGTCCTATTGTGCTGGTGGAGCACTATGTCTTGCTCGTTTTGCAATTGAAGTTAATCCATTGGGTTCTACATGTTTTATGCTTACAACTATATTTTTTTCCACTACTATTGATCTTACTACAGCCTTAGTGCCTACTAATTTCTCTACTTAATCTTATTGGAATGAGCGCAGTGGATAGGATAAGGAAGAATGAAAGTTGTGTGGTTACAATTGAGAAATACCTTTGATATAGTGAAATCTTATGATGTTGTGTGAAGTGTATTGTGAAATAACTGAGAAATTAAGAAATTAAAAAATTAAAGTATGAAAATCAAATCATTGGGAAATTCCCTGTGAAAAATTAAAATTGGAATAAAACTTGAAAAATATATGGACTACTAACTTCTTCCATTATTTCAGAAAAAACATTACATCAGGTTTTTTCTTAATTTTTTTACCAATAAGGTAGCTCTTCTAAATTCTTTTATAAGAAAAAGGAAAACAAACTCAACTTAGAGTTAAACTCAACATGAATAAGTTAAACTCATCATAATTGACCACTATCTACTAAAAGAAAAATTTATTTTTTTAAAAAACCTTACATGATAAAAAAGCTTATAATAATTAAAAAAAGTTACTAACCTAAATAATTTTTTAAAAAATTTATCCACAATGATGAGTGGTGAGGTACCCTTACACTCAACCATACGAATACGGGCATTACACGCGCGATCTGGTCAAACTTCGCAGACTAAGTGCCTACACACCTTATGGAACACCTAAGGTTAATCAATCGTTGTCCTCCCAAGCTTACTTGTATTTGTCACGGTTGTATGGTTAAGTAAGCTTGAGGCATGTGATTTTTATATCTTTTATGTTTTATCGCCTATGCTAAGAGGGAAAAGGGTGAAGAGACTAAGTAACTAGCTTTAACTAACGAAGCCTAAATCATCCTAGCATCAGTATCCATTCCCACTTGTCGTTTCACACCCTGAACTAATGCAATGCTACTGGGATTACCAAACGCTATTCATTATTGGGATTACTAAGCGTAATGCACATGTTCGAAGCGATTGTACTGAATGCACTTAACTATGAGAGTTGACGGTTGAGAGAGATTAAGTCCTTAAGAAAGCATTTAAATATTTAATAATAATTAAAGTCCTATTTAGCTTAGTCCATGCACTACAAGTTTTATCCAAAAGTTCATCTTTATTGCCATACACAATTGTGTGCTTAGGTACAAAATTTCTCGAATAAAGATCCCTTCACTCTGGGACTCCTACTACGGGCACATGGAAATTATTCTAACTTTGGAATGGAAAAATGGCAAGAGTTTGGCTAAGGTCTAGATCTAGATGGAGAAACAAGGGAGAGCCGCCTCTTATTTATAGAACTAGCAGTGAACCGCGATATCGCGTCCCATCATACCCCCATGACTAAATAAAAATTCGTCCTCGAGTTCCTTGCAAAATATTGGGAAGGTATGGGATTATTGACTTGAATGGAACTAATGGTGAATGGGATGACATGTGAACGGATCATCATTACAGAACATGACAAAACTGGTGTTCAGGACAACAAGAGTGAACACTTTATACATTTGACATTAGGCCTTATTTGGCAGTTGAGAGAGAAGAGAGAAGAGAGAAGAAGTCTGCTGCTGCCAACGCCAAGATTGCATCTTTTGTTGTCCATCGATAAGTGCACCATCAGTCTCATTCCTTGCATAACTACTTTAGCACCAACCCATTCTAAGTGTTTCCTCTAGATCCAATCCATTGTTGCATGATTGCCATCTGCACACACAACACAGTCTTATATTAGCAAAGGTAAATGAATCATAATGCAATTGATACCATGCTTCAATGTAAGGTCCATTGGCTGAGTTGTGGTATGGCTGATGCAGATCTAGAGATATAATATTGGTGACTACCCAAGGTGTAGGGGTTTAGAGAAAAATCGAAAAAATTAGGCCAGGGCCCCCATGACTGAGAGCGAACCTCTGATAGCAAGAGAATGGAGAAAAAGAAAAGGAACAAGGAAGATGGAGAAAAAAAAACAACTGTAACGTCGATAAAAGGAATGCCAAGATGGAAATGAACAAAATATAGTTGATTGCAAAAATGTTAAGGGAAAGAATTTAACTGGTGCACCAAATAGGAATGTTAATGGATCCTCCCCAAAGCAGGCTTATGCCCTTAATGCCCTGACAAACCCACATTCAAAGAGTCTGTAGGCTCTAGGAATGTCATTTGGAGCAAGAGTTAAAGTCTTAACCACAAGAATTTACCTATAAGAAAACAATGCGTCAACCAAAATATACACTAATGATACAACCAGTAATGAGGTGACAAATGGAGAAAGAGGGTGGAAGGAAGAGAATGGAATGGAATCTCAAGAACAAGGTGGTGTACAACCCCTTGTGTATTTAATGATTAATGTGACTTGGTAAATCTCATTCCAACTCCAGCCTCAACAAACCACATCTAGTGAATTTGCATTAATACATTTGGCCAATCCATCCTCTTGAAGTAACAAGAATGCCTTCACCAAAGAGCCACCACCATTCCAATGAAATGAAAGATGACAAGGTAGGAAGCGAGAAGGGCCTTAGTTAGGAGGAACATGTTTATTTTAGTTTCATAACCAGTGCTTCTAGCCCAAATGATTATTTCGTCTAAGGGGTGTGCTTTGAATTCTCACTCTTTTTTTTATGTGTTTTTGCGTGAGAACCACACCATGCAAAGACTTATTATTTTTATTTACTCAGCTTCTCAATAGTTGGGTAACGTCAAAACAATAAGAAAACTCAAGAAGAAAACATCCAAGCACCCAAGAGAATGGACAACACAAATGCATCAAGTTCACTTGAAGCCACATCCCTTTCAATCCTTGAGTCCTTCCTTAGTTTGAGAAATGCCCAGTTACTGATTCATTGATAGTTCTTATTATTGAGAAAGGGACTGCATAGTTCCAAGCCAAGAGAGACCATAGAAATTTATGGATGCATGGATGATGTGGACTCATTGCCTGCTATATTAAAAGAACCATACCTTAGTATCAACATCGTAACTTAAAGGTAAAAACCAAACATTAGCAACCAATAGAGAACAGTTCATACCATCATTAAGTGCACTTATTAAATGACAAACTTAACAAAATGGATAACACACATACACACACATAAATAAAAAAAAAGTGTAAATGATGTTGTAAAACAAGAACAAGAAAAGTTAAATAAATTGTAAAACAAAAATGTGTAAAATAGAAAACTTAAAAGAACTAAGGGCCTTAATTGATTAACACAGGTGGTCATCTCCCCCATGACTGAATTGAAAGGGAGAGATCTGAAATAATGAGCGTTTGTTTGAATTCTTTAGAAGTGTCCAACTTCTCCTAATTGATATTTTTAGATTAAAGGTTGGAAGTTGGTGACACTCATACTCCAATGTATCTATGCTTCCGTTGTAGTTGCAAGTTGTTCCCCCACTTAGTTCCATGCATATTGGTGGGTTGCTCTCTTGATTAGCCATCAACCACTAGGTGTTCTCTTGTTGTGTGGTTGCTACATACAGGCACCTTTGTATTTGATTTTCATGGGCACATCGGTTGCATACAGGAGATGCTAAGCACTCCTGTACGTCATCACCCTCTGTATCACTGTATGTGATGCATGGAACTTTCTTCTTCTCGATCTTTCCATAAATGTTTTCCTTAGATATTTCCAATGAAAGATCATGGATTCCTAGGCATGTGTTTATGGTACTTAGCCATGCCCTCCCCATTATAATTGGTAAATCCCCTTTGTTATTGTTAACTTCTATCACTAGGAGATCAGCTAGGTATGATCAACCACACACAATGGTCACAATGTCCTCCACAAGTCCCAAAGGAATAGTGATGGACTGGTCAACCAGCTCTAATTGAATATTGCTCTTCTTGAGTGGAGGTAGGTTCCAAGCTTTATACATTTCTTGTGATATTAAGTTGACTTTGGAACCTGAGTCAAGAAGAGCCTTACGTGGCTCATTGCTAGCGACTTGGAGGTAGATTAAGGGACTTCCGGGGTCAGAGAGTTTCTTGGGAAGGTGGCCCACCTTTATCTAATTAGTAATGGTATGTGTTAACATAACCGTGTGCGTTGAGCTTTGTTGTTGGTTTGAAGGGAGCTCGGAAGCCTTACTTGATGGAGGAGTGGTCATAGACTGAACCGCTTGTGCTTGTGAGAGCTTGTTTGGATTGTTGGTTCTAAAGAAAGGTCTTCTCTTTGTACAGTTGTTAGAACTAGCAGTGGGTTGAAGGTTTACAACTCTCATAGCATTACGTTGCTGTGGTTGAGTGGGGAGTTCCCCTTGCATCATTGGAGCAGGTGGTAGTGTAACTATCGATGTAAGAGATGCGAATGGATTCGGAGGATGGTATGCCTATGGAGTATCTCTTCTAGGAGAGGGAGTCTTAAAATACTCCCGAACTTAGTAGTGACGTTGTGGAGTTACGTAACCCACAAAGTCACTTGGAGAAATCGGCTGCTACACATAATAGCCATATGGATCTGGTTGCCGGTAAGGGTATTATTGTCTTGGTGATGGCATCCCCCATGACTGTGGGTATTGCCACTACTGGTGTTGCTCGATAGCTTGTGGCGGAGTTCCACTTGGATAATACGTTAAAGGTTGGTGGAACTGCCTTGGGTTACCTTGGGGATAAGGTAACCTTCGGGGTGCTTGTTGTTTGTTAAGTCTTGGGTTGAGCGCATACACATTGGACTCTTGTAGATGTGATATTATTGGGAAACATCCCTTAGGATGGTCATATTAGCATATTTCACATCCACCATCATCGTCCTTATTGGAATCCACAACCTCCTCGGTGATAGTCATTTTTCCCTTACCCTTGTTACGTGCATGGTTTGAATATCTCCTCTTTTTCTTATCATGGTTACTACTTCGCTCCTTAGACTCCTATACAATTTTTTAAATGGTTTCAAATCTACTATCTAAGGAGTCCCACATTTGATCTACCTTAGCCGATACTTCGGTTGTTAGCTTTTGAAGCGGCAAGGTTTTTCTATTCACCAACTCCTCAAGTGGTGACTCATCCTCTTCCTCATAAAATCTTACTTCCCTCTTTCGGAGGGAAGGATCGTGATTATACTTTTCCATGCTTTCTCTTTTCCGTAGCTCCCCTTCTTCTTTAGCTACTTGTTCCAACAATCTATGAACTTCATGGGAGCTAAGTTTAGATAATCTCCCTTGGGCGTATGTCCCAAGGGTTCTCCTAGTTTTGTGTCTTAGCCCATCTAGGAGGTGGCAGAGTTGATCCTGTTGTGCATAGCCATGGCTCGGGCAATGATGTAGCAATGCATAATATCAGTCCATGGCAGCATCCAAGGGTTCGTGATTACCTTGCTTCCATCCTTGGATCTACTTACACAAGTTGGACACTCTGGAGTACATTTGATATTTATCGTTGAACAGTTTTAGCATCTTACTCCACCTTCTAATGGATTTCGGCTCCAAAGACTGGTACCAACTTTCTGCTTCTTTTATGAGTGTCCTAGGAAACAATTTTAACTTCTGCCACTCATTTTCAACATTCTGCAAGGCATAGGCATCATGGAATGCCTGTAAGTGGTTCTGCGGATCAGTATTGTATTCCCCTTTGAATCATGAAATATTATTCATGTCTAGTCTCTTGATTCGACTATCTTTTTGGTGCCTTGTAGGTATTCTCACAGCCTCCGTAATGTTTAACATACTCCGGGTTGCTAGTAGGGGTTCTTCATTGTCATTTCTCTCATGGTGTCTATGATGCCTACGTTGTTCCCTACTTTCCCTTCTACCATGCCTTGATTCTCTAGAATGCCCTCGTCCTCGGTCTCGACTCTCTAGTTAAGGGTTCTCATCTTGCTTACCATTATCCTCATGGTTGTGCTCTTTGTGACTACGTCCTGATGTGGAAGGAGAGGGTAAATGATGTGATGAAGGTGAAGAAGAAGGGAAACCATTACCATGACGATGTTTCTTACCTTCTCTTTAGTGGTTCCAGCCCCAATCGTGATGACGATCCGAATGCCCATCCTTGTCATATGTTTGTGTTCCCTCATTAAACACTTGGTGTTCATGGGGATTAGAACCTGGGTTGTGAATCGTGGAATGTAGGTTCTGATACTCCACCTCCTCACCATTGTTAGAAGGAGGAACATCATTTGATGGAGAACCTATTATAACTGGTTCACCATCTCCAATTTCACTTAGGACGTGCGATGACCCTTTGCCCTTCAACGATGTATGGTAGCTCTCCTGCTACGAGTCCCTTAAATGTTGCATCGCTGTGGGATGGTAATCCCTTGTGTCGTAATCACTTGCAACGTATTCAGCATATAGCTGTGTCATGCCTATCTATGCAAGAGCACGAAGGAGCATGTTGGGGACTGCACGATTGGGGGTAACACTATGTTACCTTGCAAGTCTCGCCAATACAATTGTTCATATTAATGGAGGATAAAAGTAAATTCGGGTATATACTCATTATGATGAGTATATACCACCCAATACTGTTGAGGAACTGGCAGTTCTTGGTTATGTATGTTGTGTCGCTGACTATCTCTTGTGTGATCCCTAGGTGGTGAAGTGCTTTTATGAGAAGAAGAAGACATTGTTATCTTGTCAGTGTGCTATTGACCATTATTTAAATTTTCTTTTGATTAACCCTAAGGGTTC
>MNCI01011735.1:13167-82104 GCA_015680685.1 Gnetum montanum
TCCTAGCATCAGTATCCGTTCCCACTTGCCGTTTCACACCCTGAACCAATGCAATGCTACTGGGATTACCAAACGCTATTCGTACTGGGATTACCAAGCGTAATGCACATGCTTGAAGCGGTCGTACTAAATGCACTTAACTATGAGAGTTAAGGGTTGAGAGAGATTAAGTCCTTAAGAAAGCATTTAAAAATTTAGAAATAATTAAAGTCATATTTAGCTTAGTCCATGCATTGCAAGGTTTATCCAAAACTTCATCTTTATTGTTGTACACAATTGTGTGCTCAGGTACAAAATTGCTTGAATAAAGATCTGTTCACTCTGGGACTCCTACTGCGGGCACATGGAAATTATTCTAACTTTGGAATGGAAAAATGACAAGAGTTTGGCTAAGGTCTAGATCTAGATGGACAAACAAGGGAGAGCCGCCTCTTATTTATAGAACTGGTGGTGGACCAAGATATCGCGGGGAAAGACGTGATATCACGTATGCAATATCGTGTACGCGATATCGTGGCCCATGCTATATTGCATCCCATCACACAGCAAGAGAAAAAAATTTCTACATTACATAATACTTGACATTCTCTTCTTTAGTGTTGAAATTGGTTTAAGAATAGCTGATTTAGAAATTTGAAGATCTTTCTTCTCATCATCTGCTTTGCATATACCAATCATGGTCAAAAGATAGTCAATTCGATAAGCCTACAATGGTTTAGTTAGTAAATCAAGTAATTGAGCATTGCTTTGAACATGTATGGGCTTAATTATGCTATTCTTGACTTCATGCTTGATAAAGTAATATTTCATGTCAATGTGCTTGCTCTTCTTATGAACTATGTGTTCTTTGGACAATTGAATTGTTTTTGTATTATCTACCAACATGGAAATTAGAAGCTAAACTTCAAACCCCAACTAAGAAAATAACTTTTTTAACCACAAAACATGTTGAAGACATTTAGCCATAGTAATAAATTTTGCCTCACATGATGAGAGGCTCACACTAGTTTGTTTCTTTGCTTACTAATAAACAAGCTTAGAACCATGAAAAATAAAGTAACTAGAAGTTGACTTATGATTATCTATATCTCCTCCCTAATTAGCATAAAAAAAACATAAAACTTTCCATCTTCATTAATGAACTTAATGTCAAAATCAAATGTTCCTTTAACATACCTTAAAGATGCTTCAAGGCATTAAGATGTAACTACCTTGGCTCTTACATAAACCTTGATAAAAATGAAGTTTCATATTCCAAATTAGACCTACTATGACACAAAAATCTTAATGAACCAATCATACCTCTGTATAAGGAAGGATCAACCAATGGAGTATCATCTTTCCTTGAAAGCTTCATATGTTGGAGAAGTGGAGTTGTAGCATCCTTGGCTTGCTCTAGCCCATACTTTTCAATGATGGCGTGTGCATACTTTGACTGATGCATCTTTAAACAATCTTCTTCCCAATCAATTTGGATTCCTAAAAAATATTTAAGGACTCCCATGTCCTTCATCTCAAAGTCACCTTTCATATCATACCTAAATTGCTCATTTAATTTTTTAGATGTAGCTATAAAAACCAAGTCATCCACATAAAGTGAAATAATGATGAAATCTGAATCTTCATGTTTAAAGTACAAGGTAGGCTCAAACATACAACTTCTATAACCATTCATTAATTCTATGAAGCCAAGCTCTTGGAGCTTCCTTCAAGTTGTACAAAGCTTTATTCAACTTGCACACCTTGTTTTATTGTTCTTGAACCTCAAAACCTTCAGGCTGATAAATATAAACCTCCTCTTCTAATTTGCCATTAAGAAATGTTGAATTAACATTCATTTGATATAGTTTCATAGCTTTATAAGTAGCAAGGGAGACCATAAGATTAGTTGTCTCAAATCTAGCAACAAGATCAAAAATCTCATTATAATCAACATGTTTCTTTTGAAGAAAAACTCTTGCTACAAGTTTGGTATTATGTACAATAATTTTACCAAATTCATTGTATTTGGTTTTGAACATCCATTTGGTGTCAATAACTTTATTCCATTTTGGCTTGTCCACCAACGTCCAAGTTTTATTTCTCTCAATAGAACTCATTTCCTTCTTCATGGCTTCAATCCAAACTTGAGATTTGAGAGCCTCCTTGACATTTAAGGGCTCATGTGTAAGAGCAGCATATGCAAAATGAGCAATGACTTGACTTCTTGTCATTCTTCTATTAAATTTTCTATCCAATATTTGAGAAGGTGGGTGGTTCTTTTCCACCCAAAGTCTTGACCTGTACTCTTACTTGGCTTGATCAAACTTATGAAACTCATCAAAAATTGACTTTGATTCATCAAATATAATATTTTTGGAGAAATACCACTTCATACCAATGAGATCATATCATTTGTATTCATATTTTCTTGAATCATAATAAAAAGTAAACATTTTTTTTTCTTTATCATCGAACTTATCTATCAACTGATTTGGAATCTTGACATAACTAATACAACCAAACGCCTTTATATTGATAAATTTGAAGGCTTATCATAAAGTATCTGACAAGGAGTCTTCTTTCTATTGGATGAAGTAACCAGCTTATTAAGAAAAAGGGTTGTTGTGTGGATTGCCCCATGCCAATACTCATTCGAAATTGAGGCATGTTTCAATAAACATTTTTCCATCTCTTGTAAGACACCATTCTTCCTTTTTGCTATGCCATTGCTTTGGGGTGAATACCCACATTTGATTTGTTTCTCTACGCCACATTCAACACAATAATCATCAAATTCATTTAAAATAAATTCACCACCACAATTTCACCTAATTATGTTAATAGTCAAATCAAACCTATTCTCAACAAGGTTTTGAAAATTTTTGAATGTAGGAAATACTTTATCATTGGAATGCAAAACATATGACCAAGAGTACTTAGAAAAAACATCAACAATTACCAAAAATATCTTCCTTCATTTATTGCAACCATGGGCATAGGTCCAACCACATCCATATGTAAAAGTTCTAGTGGATATGCCTTCTTTTCCATATGAGCTACATGAGGAAAGGTCTTTTTCTTGCCTTTAAGACCTATCACAAACTTCATTGGAAAAATTTAAGAACTTCAAACCAAAAAAAACCTTGAATTTAACCAACTTCTCAATGTTTTTATAGGAGGAATTCCTAAGCCTCCAATGCCATAATCTTGCCTCTTCAATCTTAGCTCTAAATGTAACTTCTCATCAATATGATTCTATACAAAAGTGGCTCCAACATAATAAATTTAACTTTTAAGTCTTAAAATATTGGCTATGATCCTCATTAACTCTAAAATTGTACAAATGTCATCTTCAAAAACAAACTTATTTCCCCTTTTTATCATCTAACTAACTGAAAGCAAAGAATTAGATAATTTGGGAACATAGAAAACATCATGGACTTGCACTTGACTTCAATCGTTAAGAGTAATAAGGACTTTTCCAATTCATTCAATGTGGATCTACTCACCATCACCAAGTTTGATTTTTTCCAAGTTGCCATTAGGCTTATACTTAATAAAAGCTTCTTTGTGAGGACTCATATGGTTTGAACAACCACTGTCAAGGATCCATGTACTTAAAGTAATATTATCAATCATGGTGAATGCTGTAAAATTTTAGTTATCTTGACAATCTATAACTTGTTTGCCTCTATCTTGTGATGCAATATTTTCTCCTTCTCGAGTATCATGAATTGCAGGATTTTCAATAATAGTCTTCTACCAACATATTTCTTCATAATGGCCTCTCTTGCCACAAAAGAAGCATGATGTAACTAATGAAGATGATGCATCTTGACCTCCTTTTAGTTGGAAATTTATCCTACCACCTCTAGGACCCCTCTTCCTTTAGAAAAGTTCTAAAAACCTCTACCTCTTGGCTGAAATCCTCCTCTAAAATTTTGAGCCTTATGTCATTTGATTACCTCTCTTCTCTTGAATAGTTAAATTTCTCTTCCTCTCTTCTTCCTCTAGTGAATCTTCCACCTCTTAAAGTGCTTGGAGTTGTAACATAAGCATGCTCATTTAGATCTTAAATCTTTAATTCTTCTAAAACCTTGAAACTTGCAATTAACTCATTAATTATATAGATGGAAAGGTCTTTGATCTAAATAATAATTTCAATAGAGGTGGAGAATTTGTAATCATTGTAAAAAACTTGCAATACCTTATTTACCTTCTGATGCATTGTGAGACTATAATTGTACTCATCCAAATTTCTCAAAATAATGTGAAGCTTATTAAAAAAATGAGAGAGAGACTCTTCTCTTGTAATCTTCAAATTATCAAACTCAATCATGTATTTCATTTCCTTTAATTTCCTATTTACCTTATTACCTTTGTACTCTTCTTGCAAGGTATCCCAACAAGTCTTGGATGTATCTTTAGTAATGATTCAAACTCCAATTGGCTCCAAAACATTGGTAAAAATAATCATCTTCATAAATGCATTAGTCTTTCTATCTCTTTTGAGTTTGTTCCTCTGCTCTCTTGTCATTGGATCTGGAGGCATAACAAAACTAGGTTCAACATACTCTCATACTTCATGAACTTGAAGGAGGGATTTTATTAGATATGACCAAGAAGTAAAATCTTGATAGTGATAAAAAATAATAGAACATTTCAAAATGTCTTTGATTTGTTTAGTAGCCATGACAATGGATTAACTACTTCGATACCAATTGTTAGAATGAGAATAATGGATAAGATGAGGAGGAATGAAAGCTTTGTAGTTAAAATTGAGAAATACTTGTGATATTGTGAAATCTTGTGATGTCATGTGAAATTTATTATGAAATAACTAAGAAATTAAGAAATTGAAAAACTAAACTATGAAAATAAAATCATTGGAAAATTTACTATAAAAAATTAAAACTATAATAAAACTTATAAAATATGAGAACTGCTAAAAAACATTACATCAGGCTTTTTTTTTTTTTTTACCAAAATGGCAACTCTTCTTACTGCTTATATAGGAAAAGGAAAAAGAAACTCAAGTGGGCATTAAACTTAACATGACTGAGTTAAAATCATCATAACTAATCACTAACTATTGGAAAAAATTATTTTTTAAAAAACCTTACATGATAAAAAAATTATAATAATTAAAAAAGTTAGTAACCAAAACAACTTTTTTAAAAAAATTATCCAAAGTAGGAGAAAATAATTTCTACACTACACAATACTTAGCAAATCTTTCTTAGGTGGTATTGGTTTGGAGATTTTTGCATATGAAGCATTCTAGGCTATTCAAAGAACATCTTAATTATAGCCTAAAATTATGGCTCATCTACACAACTTTTTGATAAAGGAAATGGAAGAGTGGGTTTCCATGTCTTTTTTCTTTGAACCTTTTTTTGGATTTCTAGAAACAATAGATGGATTATGTTAGCTTGGAATTTCTCCATCAAGATAGTACTTCCTCTAGCAACATATGTGAAAATTCCATTGAGTCTATTTGTTGCAAAGATATGATATGTCCAAATTTTGAAGTATAGCTTCTCTATAGTGGATAATTTACTATATTCTTTCTTTATAGTTTTGTATGCCCTATACAACCCTAAATTCCTTATATCTATGTTAGAGCTTATGGATAATTGAGCGATGTTGGTCTCGACATTTGGTATATTTAGTGCCCCTACAATTGCTTCTACTTAGTATGACACTTTTACTCCCTCAATCTTTATTGTGGCATCATCTTGCTTTTTCAACCAAAATTGGTGGAGTTTTGCCAAATATCATTTGCCATTGCTAGAAATGGTTAACCATAGGGGAGAGGCTTAAAGTTGTTCATAGACTTCTATAGGTTTGAACTCTATGCATGGTCCAAAATTGAGTTCCATTATCATAGTGGACATGATAGACATCACCTAAATAGCTTGGAGACACTTATTGGAGAGTGTGAAAATTTTTGTTGCACAAAATTGTCTTATTGTAGGTGTGGGCTAACGGATTAAATAGGATTACACCTCTTGCTTTGTAGGAGGAGCTTGATATATGACTTATCCTTTTCATCTTTTTTTGGGTCTCTTTTTCCTTGGTTGTGATAGTCCTCTAGCTTTGGATCTCTTTGGTGGCATTTGCAATCATAAGAAGATTTAAGATTACTTAAAAAAAAGTCTAGAAAATTTCTAATGGTTCCTAACCCTTTGTCAATTTTTGTGTTTTAATTAAAAGTATTGGATATAATCAACTTTATTTTTAATTTGGATTGTAGAGTTTAGAAAATTTGTTAACCCAGAAAAAAAACCCTTGTTATTAAATAGTCGATTGAAAACAATTTTAGCTTGATAGTCTGTTACTATCCGTAATTTATTATTTAAGATGCATTTGAATGGACAATTGGAACATAATCATTAAGTTTATTAGTTATGTTAAATCAAAATATTATTATTATTTATTGTTCTTACCCTTAATTATTCTTCCAGGTGTTAGATAAATTTAGCATAATTTGTAAAAACTATGTGCAACATTCTCCCCCATGATTGAGATGATCACTCCATGAGCAATAGGAATCAAGAATGGCTCAAATCAAATGTGCAGTGAGGAAGATATGGAGCTTTAAAGGTTGTTAGACAAAAAAAAAAAAAACATGAGCTCTTTGTGTGAAATGATGGAATGAAAAATGTTCCTAACAGTCTACATATATATATATATATATATATAGATTTTTATAAGAGCGATATCGTAGATGTGATATTGCAATCCTTGCAATATTGTATCTACAATATCATTGTTAAAATTTTTGATATTTTTGTGAAATTGGATGGAAAAAATGGATGCAATGCTTAGCCTAAAATGTGTAAAGATGATCCAAAGGATTCTTGACCATAGATGATACTTAGAATATGAGAATTTGATGTCAAAAGTATATTAAGGAAGGAGTTTGAACAAGGTAAGTCCACTAAGTTTTAGGAGAAGATTTGATCAAAATTGCTGAAGTTAGAAGTAAGCATGAATATGTAGGAAGATAATTATAATTGCTAAAGTATTCAGGAGGTACAAGATGATGTGCAATTGATCATCAAGTATGAAATACAAGAATTATACAAGTGGATCCTTCCCAAAAGCAGATTTTTGCCTTTAATGCCCTTTTATAAGCACACCTATAAGTGTTTGTGGACACTTAAGAAGCTAAATGTAAATCATACATGTCTTCCAAAACACACATGTTAGTATTGCTCCAATAAGAAAATAATACTATATTATACAAAACCATCAAAGTATAATTATATATAATAGTGAGGTGGAATGGTTGTAGCAAGGATTGTAGAAAATAGGATATGATGTGTCTTACCATAAGCATAATAATTATATGTGTAATGCATGGTTAAAATGATCATTAGTCTTTCAATTCAAGATCCAAACCAAGTTTATACCACTTACTACTGACATCGCATTGTATAATCCCAAAAGTGATAATCATATGATTATCACACTTGCAAGAAATATCATTACTTGACAATGAAGTCCTAGAAAGTGATTTATAAATTACATAGTTTATTTTAAAGGAGACTTGGCCATTGGACAAAGGAGTGCCTTCAGGCATGAGTAACAGTCTTTATAGCCCCATAACCAATGTAAGTGCAACAAATCTTGAAATCTCTAAGAAGTTACCTATCTTTAGGCATGGGTAACATGTCTTTCTAGTGGAACCCAAAGAAATTTTTATTATGTGTATTTATTATGTTGTTATTATGTCAACCTTACTAGAGGACTACCTTTAAGCATGGATAGTGTCTTTCAAGTGACATGGTAAGCAACACTTATTTTGAACACGTTTCAATTTTTCATTAGAACTCAAGTCAATTATACAACTTAGTAGCACAATAAGACTCATAATAGTAGCCTTAGAAAATCCACAAATGTCCTTGATATCACACCCTTTTCATTCCCTCTTCGTTCTTCATCTTTCCATCCAAGCATAATGATCATAGGTTATTTTAGTTTTATTACGAAAAGAATGTCATTATGTCCATGGTAAGACCTCTTATTATTGGAAATGAGTAGATGGATGATGTGAGCTCATTCTATATACAATTGATTGTTTAATGATTTGATAACATAAAATAAAATTCTTGTTGTTTCAACTAAATCCTATTTATTTCTTTACACTTTATTAGAAATATCAACAAAAATATGTACATGAGAAATGGTAAAACTATAAAAATGTGTAAGAATAGAAAAACATAGGAAGAACTTGGAGGATATTAAGGAGTGAAAAATGATAACAAATGTGAAAAATATGAAAGAATAGAAAAGATATTAAAGAATGTAGAAAATGGAAAAAATTCAAGAAAAATATAAAAAGATTATTTGGTGCCTAACTACAAAAGATAGCACCCTCATGACTATGGTCTAAGCTGGAAATTTGGAAAATTAAACAGGAAGTTAGTGGTTTAGAGTTTAAGGTAGAGTCTTTTAAAAAAAGAAAGCCATAAAATAGAGTAACTTTTTGAATGTTGACATGGATTAATTTATGGGGGTTGGTTGGATGGTAAATTTGCATGAAACTTGATTGATATGTAGCATGGATGATATAGGGTCATTTTCATAAAGTCTAAGATTTTGTCCTTTGAATGACATGGTTTGGGTTAGAGTAAAGGACTCTGTCTATAGGCTTAATAGAAACTTGTTTGATTCTGACATCATATTGATATTTAGAATACATCTTGTGAAGTTTGTTACTTATTTTAGCTACTAATCTATTTTCATTCAGTAGATTAAGATTCATTAACTGTTCTTTTCAGGATGAGTCTAAATCTAGGTTAAGTACACATGTAGTTGCAAGGGTATTTATCGCTACTTAGATTGGTAGGGTAGGCATTTTTCTATAGACTAGTTCATATGGTGAATATCCTATAGGAAGTTTTGAAATTGTTCAATATGACCATAGAGCATCATTAAGCTTAGTTACATTAGCTTGACCATTTGCTTAGAGTTGGTAGGGTGTAGTTAGTTTGTGATTCACCCCAAGTTGTTGCATTAGCTTCTTGAATTTAGCTCTATTGCAATGAGTCTTGTTATCAAATATTAACATTTATGGCACTCCAAATTTGTTCACCATGTGTTGTTGAAAGAACTTTGCAAAAGTTGTGACTGTGCAATTTTTAACTAGTTGCTGCTTTTGCCCACTTAGTATAATAATCAACAATCAGAATAATATAAAACCTTCCATTTGACATATGTGTGATGGGTCTCATAAAGTCAATTCTCCAAATATTAAATGGTTACAATGGTTATACTTCTTGTTGTGAGCCTTCATTTTTGGTTATAAGTCCTCCATCCTTTTGACATCTTTCATAAGATTGTGCAAACTAATGTGTGTCCTTGAATATGGTAAGCTAAAAGTAATTTGCCATCATTAGTTTTAGTGTTGTTTTTCATTTTGCATAATGACCACCACATGATCCTTCATGTGCATCTTGTAGAACTCTTTGTTGATTCTCTTCTAGAACATATCATTGTATTAAACCATATACAGATATCTTATAAAGATTTCCTTTGATTTCTATGTATCATTATGCTTTGTAAAGAAATTTTTCTTTTTTCTTTTTATCTCATTCAGTAGGAAGTTCTTGTGTAGTTAGATATCATATAATTAGTAATTCATGACTTTACTATTGAATCCACAACCATTACTATTTTAGTAAATAAATTTTCAGTAGGGAACTTGTTTGATAATGATTCTTCATCCTTTTAAGAGTCCCATCTGAGTTTCGATAGATGATCAGCTACAACATTCTCTATCTTTTTTTCTGTCAATCATCACTATGTCAAATTCTTATAGTATAATGAGCTATCTTAGCACTTATGGGCTAACCATTGGTTTATTCATTAAAAATTTGATTGCACTATGGTTTGTATGAACATCAATGAAAGACCCAAGCACATAATGTGTAAATATTTCAAGTGCATATACCACATCCATAAGCTTCTTTTCTATAGTGATATAGTTAAGTTGTGCTTTGGTAATGCTTTTACTAATGCAATGTACGTAATATGGTCATTTTTCATCATATAGCTAGGTCAACACTACTCCTAATGCATAGTTTGAAGCATTGGTCATGATGTGGAAAGGCTTGGACCAATCCAGAGCTTAAAGGATTGGTGTCTTGATCAATTTGTATTTTAGATTTTCAAATGATTTTTTCCATTGTTCAAACCACTAGAATGGTGCATCTTTGTTTTTTAGTTCAATAAGAAGCTTTCCAATATTTGAAAAATTTTCAATAAATCTTCTACAGTACCCTGTATGGCCAAGGAATGATCAAACATTGTTAACTGTTTATAGCTTTTGAATAATGTTTTGGATGATTCTAATCTTGTTTGGATCTACCTTTATTCCTTTTTAAGATACATTGTATCCTAGAACTATGTCATCTTGGATAATTAAGTGGCTCTTCTACCAATTGAGCTTTAAATTTATCTTAATGCATCATTTCAAAACTTTTTCTAAGTGGTCCAAAGTTTGTTTGAAGTTATGCCCCTATGTAGAAAATCATCCATAAATACCTCAACTTCATTACCAATATTTTTTTGGAAGATGTCGAGAATAAGTCTCTTGAACATAGTTGGAGCATTCCACAAGCCAAATGGTAGTTTCTTGTATGCAAACATTTCCCATAGGCTGGTGAACGTCATTTTCTCTTGGTATTCTAATGTAATACGAATTTGATTGTATCCACTATATCCATCTAGAAAACTATAGTACTAATGCTCCAAAATGGTATTTAGAACTTGATCAACAATTGACAAAGAAAAATGGTCTTTGAATGTTGCTATGTTCAACAATCAAAAGTCTATACAGACCCTTCACTTTCCACTCTTTTTGGAATAATGACTAACATGCTAACCCATTCACTCTCTACAATAGGATAAATGAACCTTGCCTTTAATAACTTCTCTAATTCTTGTTTGATAACTTCTTTGAGTTTCAAATTTAGCCTATGTTGAGGTTGACAACATCACTTAATAGCTAGATTGATGTGAGATTTGATGTTGACAAATGTATGAATTGATGCTAGTGATCTCATCATAAGACTATGCAAATGTAGTTGATCATTTATTTATCACTTCCAATAATTTTCTTTTTCTTTTCCTTATCAATATTGACATTTATAATTACTAGTTTTTTGTTATTAAAAAAATTATATTCAAGTACATCTAGTAGGGCTTTTAGTTCTAGTGATTTAGGTTCATATTTTTCTAGTATCTCTAATTTTCGCCATTCAATGACTTCATCTTATTACGACTTTGTGTAAAGAGGCTATGTTTGTATCTTTTCTATTTCATGAGTTTCTTCAATGTAGGCACTTATAATGTTATTAGTATGTTCCATGCATATGTTTCATCTTGATTTTTCTTCATTAATTAGCATTGGATGCCTTCTTGTCTAATGGCTGCTGCAGACAGACATTGTTGGACACACATCTTTAACACATTTGTTGGATGTTGAAATGATATCTTATCTTATCATCTAGAATTTCTATATGTAATTCCATTTGTTATTGCTATATGCGATACATGGAACTATGCACTTTTGAATAATTCTAGTCTCATCTTCCTTGGAGATTTCTTAGGATAAATCCTTGATTCCAAGTTTAGCATCCATGGTGCTAAGCCATGCTCTTTCCATAATTATAGGAAATTTCCCTTTATTCTTTTCCACATGAATAACTAGCAAATCAATAGGATAAGATCAACCATAACCATGTATGGTAGTTATCACATCTTCCACTTATCTTAGTGGAAAAATAATAGATTGGTCAGTTAGCTCTAGTTAGATGTTACACTTCTTTAATAGAGGTAAATTTTAGGCCTTATACATATTATGCTTTCAATTTCAACAGATATTAAACTAACAACTATCATGCTTACGCAAACGATAACACATTGGATAAAAGCAGGAGCACTTTATAAAAAGAGGGCAGATTGAGGAAGTCATTTAATTTATCTCTAAATACTAGGGCATAAGTTATTTTAAGGACTTTGAGTAGAAGAAACATGGGTAGATGAAGTTTTTGCTCTTCAGACCTTTTTTGGACTTGTTTTAAAGAAGAAATGTTTCTTGGATCTTGATTCACTTATATTAGTGATGTCCTCTTATGTAGTGATTGCCCTAGTAATGTTCTTCTATTGTGGCTATGTTGGCAATTTACCTTGCATGATTGATGGGGGTATTGATTATAGAGGATTAGAAGCTTGGTAGGATGGATCCATTATTAGTTTAGATGTGTAAGGATGTGACTCCATGTATGGGGTTGTAGGCCTATGGTATTCTGCTAGATAGTAGGGAGAAGAAGCATGTGGAGGAGTATCTATGAGAGATATGGGATGATGTACATAGTATCCATAAGGATTTGGTTATTAATATGAATACTGTTGTCTTAGCAATGACATTTCCTATGATTGTGGTTATTGCCATTGCTGCTAGTATTGTTCTTATGGTTGAGGATAAGCCCTACTTGGATAGTACGGTCATTGGTAGGCTTGTCTGTAATTACCTTATGGGTAAGGTAATCATCTAGAAATTTGTTTTTTGATGAACTTTAAATTCAATACATGTGCCCTGAACTCTTGTAAGTGGGCCATGATATGATAACATCCCTTAGGATGTTTATATTGGTACACTTTGTAACCAACATCATCTTTAGGGTTGGAATCTATAATTTCCTTAGTTGTAGCAACTTTTACTTTGTTTTTATGACCTTCACGTCCATTGTCTTTTTTATTCTTCTTGTTCTTATTTTTGTTATAGCCTTATTTAGTCTTTTCTTCTACTATCTTTAGTGTTATGGCAAATTTTTTATCCATAGAGTCCCATATGTTCTTTACCTTTATTGTAGTATCATTGGTTGATTTCTAAATAGGTAGAGTCTTTTTCTTCTAAAGTTTCTTTGTCTTGCATTTCACATATTCTTACATCTCTTTTTATAATGGATGGATCCCTATTATACTCTTTAGCGAATTAACTTTTGCGCAATCCTCCTTTTTTTGCCACATGGGCTAGTAAACTTTCAATTTAATGAGCTGTCATCTCTTATAATCTACCTTGAACATATATATAAAGGATCTCTTTGGTCTTGTTCCTTAACCCATTGATGATGTGTTGTAGTTGTTCCATTTGAGAAAATTCATGGCCTCTACATCTATGTAATAGGGAATAATATCTTTTCATTGTTGTATCAAGGGATTCATGTATTCCTTGCTTTCATCCTTGGATTTGTTTCCTTAAGATCGATAGTCTGAAATAAGTTTGGTATGTCATTGAAAATTTCTAGCATGATACTCCATCTCCATCTTTTTATTGTTTCTAGCTCAAAAGATCTATACCAGCTTTCTACTTTCTAAATGTATGTTATAGAAAACAACTTTACTTTTGGCCAATCATTCTCTATATTCTATAAGGCTCAGGCATCATGGAAAGCTTAAGGGTAATGTTGTGGATCTGTGTTATATCTTCCTTTAAACTCTGTAATATTTTTCATATTAAATTTCTTGATATGACTATTACTTAGATGCTTGATAGGTATGTACATTGCTTCCTGAATATTGATCATATTAGTGAGTGGCTAGTAGGGGTTCTTCATATTCTTTAGGTTTGTAAGCTTTGTTGTGGTGATGACCCCTTTTTATGCTCATGATATTCTCTTCTTTCATGCCTAATTTTTTTTCTCTCTCTATCTTCCTCATCATCTTCTATGTTTTTTAGATGTCTTCTTCTTTTCCTATCATGATCACTTGTTGATGAGTAGTAGGTATTTCCTACACCCAACCATATGAATCACTAGTGTGTATGCATGATTTGGTCAAATTTTGTTGACTTATTTACCTAAGTAGCTGATATTCCTAAATGGTGAATTATGTAGTCATTAGTCATTGTCTTTCTGAGTCACTCTTATGTTAATCTATGCATATGGTTAAGTGTGGTTGAGACATAAGATATTTATTTTTATGCTTTCTATTATTTTCTCTTATTTGCTAAATGATTAGGTAAATAAAGATTTAGTATTTAAACTAACTAATCTATTAACTACTTAATTAACTAACTATTCTAACATAAAGTATCTGTTCCTACTTTCTGTACATATCCTAAATATATATCAATATTGTTGGATTACCAAGTGTTAATATATTATGCTCGAAGTGGTCATACTTACGTTGCTTATGAATGATAATATTAATTACTTAATAATAAGAAAGTAAATTGTATGTAAAGTAAATTCCTCAAAATTAAATTTATGCTAGTTCAAGTGCTATAATGGTTAAAAAAATTCTCAATTTTATTTCCTCTCATGCAAATGTGTCCAAGTATAGATGCATTTGAATAAAATGTCGTACCATCACTTGAATCCATGCTACAGGTAGTTTAAGGGAAAATATTCTAACTTCTATGGAAAGACATTGCAAGAGTTCATCTAAGGAGACAACTAAAAGGTTCATAAATGCAAGGGATGTGCACATTTATATAGGCAACACTTGTGTTAGTGTCGATGTATCTATGTTAACACATTCTAAGATACATTGACAAGGATACATCGATAGGGCTGTATTGATGCACATGCATTGACACAACCATCTTATTTGATATTTCATCATACCCCCACAATTGACTGAAAACTCATCCTTAAGAGAACAAAAATGAGATTGACTTTCTTACAAAACTTGTGGAAGTATGAGACTTTATTGACTTATTAACTAATTAAGTCACTTTGACTAACTCTCAGTACCATAGTATATACATGATAAAAATTGGTGCATTATACAATAAAAATTTGGACACTTGGATAAAAATGAGTAGGAGCCTATTGTCTCTTTACTAGAATTGCTGGATAGCCTCATTCACCTTTGCCTTGGCCAATTTAATCTCCTTTTCATTAATCTTCTCAAATTTCTAACTTGGTCCCTGTAGTAATTCTTCACTTTTTTAACTTTCGAGGCCTCATTTTTCTAGATAGTTATCTCAATTACAGTTCTTTTTCAAGGGGCATGAACCTTCTTCATCAAGATATTTCTATTTTAAGCTACCAACCTCCAAAAATCCAAGTTTACTATGGCAAACTGTTCCTACTATTAGCAAATATATTCGACCATTTAGTTCTTTTGTTGCTTAGCATTCTATAGGTAATGTTTGTCTTTGGTGATGACTGAGCTTTTGTGATAGGTCCTTTCAATGTTATTCACAATAGCTTCTGACATAGATGTGTTAGAGTTGATCGGAGAATGATAGGGTCAGAGAAATGGTGTTGCAATTCTACAACTTCAATGACAAACCATTGGTTAGTGGTGTTGGCCTTCTCAAGTTGCGCATTAGCTACCAACAATTTGCCCCTTATCTCTAATAGTTGCAATTGGTTGGCTATTGATGAATGGTAGGTATTCCCTATGCTCAACCATACAAATCACAAGCATTCACTAGCATTTTGATTGAACTCCATAGATTTAGTTATCCAAGTGGCTAATATTTCTAAATAGTGAATCATGTGATTGCAAGGTCAGTGTCTTCCAAACTTACACTTGTGTGTTATCAGTACGTATGATTAAGTATGGTTAAGGCATATGATGTGTATTTTTATAATTATTTTCAAGATATTTTTATCCTAACGATTAGATAAGTGAATGAAGGTTTAACAATTAATTATCTAACTAATCATCTAATCTAGTAACTAACTATCCTAACATGGAGTAACTGTTCCCACTTTGTGTACACATCCCAAACTAGTGTTAATACTAATGAGTTACCAAGTGGCTATTACTATGCACACCAAATATCCATTGCTGGGATTACCAAGCATTAACATGTTATGCTTGATGTGGTTGTACTCATGTGTTTATGATTAATAATATTAATTACTTAATTATGAGAAATAATTAAAAATGTAAGTAAAGTGCATAAACGTAAAGTTAAGCTAGTGTAAGTGCTACAATGGATATAGGAAATCTTGATTTTATTGCCATCATGCGAATGAATGTGTTTAGGTACAAGGGCATTCGAATAAATCTCTATACAATCTCTTAGATTCATATTGCAGGCACTCACAGGGAAAATATTCTAATCCTAGGGAAAGGAAATTGCAAGAGTTCAATTAAGAATACGATGAAAACATGCCATAAATAAGAGGAATACATGCATTTATATAGACAATGACTATGTTAACGTTGACATGTCTACGTCAACATATCCTACCATGTGTCAATAGGGATACATTGGCAAGGTTGCATCAATAATGTAGCCTATCTTATTAATATTTCATCATACCCTCATGACTAACTGAAAATTTGTCCTCAAGTGGGCAAAATCAGGATTGAGTTTATTACAAATTTTGGAGCTATAGAATTTATTAATTGAAAGATAGATAGATAGACTCTTAACTAGATTTGGGTGTTAGAGTGTACAAGATTATAGAAATTGGGGTCAATTACAACAACATTGGACACCTTACAAAAATTGCACCAAGTGCCTATAGGATAGCTAAAGACATGATGATGTTTCAAATAGTGCTTGGGGTTGGAGGGTCTTGTGGTGTTAATGGTTCCTTATCTTGTCTTGGTGTTAGTGGAGGTCAAGGTTGGTCTATTACTACTACTACTTTTGCTAAAATTTTGAAGGCATCTAGAAGTACCTTCATTTTCTCCTCTTTTCCATGTGGGTCATACATAGTTCACATGGCTTCATCAATGTGGGCTAATGTTGGGACATCCTATGGGCACAAAATTGAAGGAAATAGTTTTTTTTCATGTTGACAAACTAGGCTATGAAGGTTTTATGTTTGATGTTGAATGTTTTTAAAAGGTTTTGTAACTCTTGGTAATCATTCATCATCCTGGCCAAGTTCTTAGTAATAGATTGTTGGTCATTGAATTTGCTTATGAGAACCTCAAGCTCTGCTTTAGCTGTTTCTAAATTTTGCTTTGTCTCTTTGTGGAGCTTATATTTTTTCTCATAGAGGATGTAGGAATTGACCACTTACTTCTTCAATTCACTCCTTGGCATCCCTGTTGTCAACATCACTAGGTTTGCATACCGAAGGTGTGCAAGCTTCATGTATTCAATCATCTCTTTGATTTGCAACTCCTTAAGGTGGGTTTAGGATTTGTTGAACGTGTTTAGTCCATAAAGATGGGCTACCACATGTTACCTCTTTGTTGGAGTTGCTGGAGGACCTCATTCATTTTTATCTTTGTAAATTAAAGTTCCTTTTCATTGGCTTCTTTGAGGAGTCTAACTTAGTCCTTGTAGTGATTCTTCATCCATTTAAATTTTAGGGCTTCATTTTTCCAAGTAGTCATATTAATGATAGTTTTTTGGTAAAGGGCATAGACTTTGTCCATTGGGATATTATGATTTTCAGCTATCAACCTTATCAAATTTAGATTTACATTAGTAAGCCACTCCTACTACTACTCAGTAGTTCGTAGGTGATGATTGTTCTTAGTGGGGACCAAGTTTTCCTTTTGAACTTGTAGGTCCTTATTGATGTTGAATGTCATGGCTTTTGACAAGGATGTGTAAAAGATTGCTATCTCCTTTGTATTCTTCGATTCTTGAAGTCTTAATTGAAGCTGTTAGAAAGGTTCATCTCTAGAAAGCTTTGGCTTAAGAATGACAAGTTCAGAAAGATGGGCATGCAACTTTGCAACTGTAGTAACCAACCATCAATTAGCAGTGGTGGCCTCCTTTAGTTGCACATTGGTAATTAATAGTTTGTCATTTGTCTCGAGGAACTATGACTGGTTCACGGTTATTTCATCTAGGAGATCAAAGATCTTTGGTGAGGATTGAGAACTTAGAAAGGGGGATGAATAAGTTCCTCAAATTAAAAGCAACACCTATTACACAAAACACAAGAATTACATGCTTTCCCAACTTGGGTAGTCCACACTTGAAGGGCATATTCCTTGCATACCTCCAAAATTTGTTTCTTCCAAAATATGATTTAGAGGACACTATAGTCTTTACAAAGTTTGAGTTCCGCTAAGGAGAGTTTTATTGCTGTGACAACTTTGAACTTCACAAGGTCCCAACAAGCTCAAGAGAGGTTTAGAGGATCCCACAACCTGTATAAAATAGGGCTCCACTCTGGAGTGTTTTGACGTAGCAGAACAACTCAATCTTGTAGGATCCCAACAAGCTCTAAAAGGATGCCTTCTTTAAAGAAGCACATCAACCCCTCAAGGCAGCAAGAAAACAAAAAGGATTTACAAGAGGAGAATGTCACTTAATTTACAAAGTCCTTGTACAATGAAGTATAGTTTCATAACAAATCAAAAAAATGATGTGATAATTCAAGTACACAAGTACAACAACATAAGATAGACAATGATAAATTTAATGTTGACAATGCTTACATAATGTCCAAGAGTATGGAATCTACTTACAGCATTAGAGTTTCTGAAAATACCTTGAAATTTGTACAATGGCTATTCAATAGCTAGTGTATACATCTTCTTCAAAATTGGGATGTCTTTCTAAAATTAGCTTGAACTCTAGGGAGACATCTTTTTTCAGAATGGGACATCTTTGGGTAGATGTGTTCTTTCAAAAGGATATGTCTCCTATTTTTGGGAGATGTCTTCTTATGATTGACTTCCTATTAACCAAGAAATATTCTATTCCTTGCATATGTCATCTCAACTTTTGAGCTTTGGTTCCTGAAGCTTTCTCTTGTTGATTTATCTTCCTCTCAATCCTTGGAGCATGTTCATTTAGCTTGTAGTCTTTGTACTTGTCCATGCTTTCATTTTGACTATAAAGTGGCATGCTTTTTTGAGTCCTTAGTCATGATGTGGAGTTCTTGTTATTGTCCTATAAATATAACATCTACAACAAACATCCTTTGTTCTTCATTTTCCTTAAGGTTTTGACATACCAAAAGGTCAACAATCTCCCCCATTTTGGTGATGTCCAAAACTTTAAGAAAATGGGTTAGTAGTCTCCAGAAATCATTAGGACATATAATCCACTAGTTTAAAATATATCCAATAGATCTCGACAGTGCATTATATTCCATGAATCACATCATTTAAGTCATTTTACATCCTTACACCATAATCACCATAATCATATCATATCACAATCATTAATGTTACCAATCTACCAATGCATTATATTCCATGAATCACATCATTGAGGTTAATTTACATCCTCACATCACAATCACCATACTTATATCACATCACAATCATTAATAATACCAATCTGCCAATGCATTATATTCCATGAATCACATCATTTAAGTCATTTTACAGCCTCACATCATAATCATGATCCTCATATCACATCACGATCATTAATAGTACCAATCTACCAAATTCTTCTTATTTTTGGACAACATCAAAAAGGAGTGGAGTAGAACTCCTCCTAAATGCATGCAAGAATAAAAATGTTTGTTTGTTTTGTCAATAGCTAAAACAAGATTTTTTTAAAAAAATAAAAATAAGGATAAAAAGACAAATGTAAGGAAACTTACTTGATAGGACAGGGTCCTATTCCCATATTGTTACATAGAGTAGCCAATCTTCACTCATCAAGGGGTTTTATGAAAGCATCTACTAGTTGATTTTCAATTTCAATAAATTCTAGTTTTATGTAACCATGTTGAGTATGTTCTCGTATAAATTGATGTCAAATATTAATGTGTTTGGTACATGAATGTTGAATTGGATTTTTTGTCATGTTGATGATCCTATTGTTGTCATAGTAGATAGATGTAGATTGAGATTATACCCCTAGGTCTTTGAGCATTTCTTTAATCCATAAAAGTTGAGCACAGAAACTCCTAGCTAAGATGTATTTAGCTTCTACTATGGAAAGTGCTATAGAAGTGAGTTGGGAAGGTTGAATGGGAATTTTCTGCTTAGAGTAGTGCATGCTTGGGTGGAGAACACTATCACCTTGCTAGGCCTCACTACCAGACTCAAGTAATAGGCTACAATCTTAAAATATGCATGTTCCATCTTTGTGAGAGCATCATACTCCTTGTGGTCCACTTCATAGCATTGTTAGATCCATTCTTTTTTAGCTTCAAGAACCACTTGTTTAGAGATCTTAGCCAGCTTGGCCCCAATATCTAGTAACCAAAGGATTTCAGCAATGGCCTTAACTAAGTAGGACATGGTGATGTCCTTGATTTTTATCAATACATCTCCTTGTTAGTTGTTTTAGACTTAGTAGGTCTTCCCATGTACCATTCTCCACTATTGGAGAGAATGGGCCACATGGGAGACCCCTGCAATTGCGTATGGACCTCTTTAGGTGCTAGCTCAAACAAGGGTTCTAAGTTCAAATCTTAGAGAATAGAACTTTGGTTCTCCTTGGTTTTGATTTTCTCCAAGAAGGCTTTTATTAAAGTGACCTCAAAGCTAGGCCTTGGCCTAGGAGCTTCATCTTGCCTAAATTGGTTGATTTCTATTGTGGGGATTTGGTGAACAAATTTCACTTTTGGCTCCTCCTGAAGGAGTCTTGTTGCATGGGATGCCTCAAGTGCTTGTTCCTAGGGTTGTTGTCATTGCTGCTACTAGTCCCTTCCTCCTCTTGGTCACTTCTCCCTGAGCTATGAGGATCCTTCCACTTATAATCCTTATTTTGGTGGTATCTGTGATCATAAACATAACACATGATTAGCTTTTTACTGCATAACCCTTAGTTATTGTGATATCTTTCTCGTTAGATTAGGTTACATTTGGGCTTATTTATGATCTTCACTAGTTGGATTATTTTAATATTATTTTATTTGTTAGTTATCAAACTTTATGCGATGGTCTTAACCCTTATGGTAGTTGATTTTAATAGGTTGACCATGTAAAGTTAGAAAAATTTTCAAAAATTTCTAGCCAAAGCTAAAGGTTTATATCCTCCACAATGTAGAGCTTACCTTCAATAGTGTAAGGATCGAAAAATGGGCTAAATCAAATTAATGGTTGAAAAGTTATGGTGCTTGGAAGGTTTTTGGGCTTTGAAAATGGCAAAAACTCCTTTTTCTTCTATGAAAAATGATGCAAAAATGGCTAAGTATTGTGTGTATTTATACTATTTTTATGGTGTGTTGATGGGGATGCGTCAACGAGGCTGTGTTAGCTCATCCAACTACATTAATGGGCCTCTGTTGATGTAGTTGTCCTTAACAATTTTTCATATAAGAAAAAAGAGGAATTTTTGATGAGTTTAGGGATGAAATGAGAGCCTAATGGAAGCCAGAAAAATATGGAATGATGGAAATAGCATGGAAGAGGATAATGTTGGTTGGGGAAATGGAGTTTGAGCAGCTTTGGATGAATTGAACATGCCAAAATTAAGCAAATCTGAATGTTTGAATGCAATTTGATGGGATTGATCACTCAAATAGTTGATGGATGGAAATGTTAACTTAAGGAAGACCAAAGGAAATGTATGTAGGTCCTTCTCAAAGCAAGTGTAGGCCCATGATGCCATTGCATGCTTGCATCCCAAGGAGTCAGTAGGCACCAAGGATGATTAATGATCATTTCAAGTTAAAACTCATATCCAATGGAGTAAATGTCATAGGACTATGAGATCTTCAAAACAAATGAGTCAAGTAACCATGATATGAGGTGGTTGGATGGTATGTAATGGTTTGAGAATGATGGTAAAGAGAGAGAAAATGATAGGTAGGTGATCGACATTAAGGTCACATGAGATCCTTGTGAAGTTTGTGATTAGGTGATATGATACCATCTCATCCTTAGTCTAGACCAAGTCCATTCAATGTCAATGACTTTGCATTATCATATCTTGGCTATTTGATTATAAAGAGTTCATAATAGTTCCCAAAGGATAATCACCACTCTAAGGGAAGGGGAAAAGAGAAGAAGGAAGATAGAAAGGATCTTAGTTAGAGGGGTTCCTTCAGGCATGGGTAACATGTCTTTTGAGCCCCATAACTAGTGCTTGTAGCCCATTATTATGTCTAAGGGATGTGCTTTAAAATTTTGTGTTTGTTGTTTTTTTTTCACGGGAACCATACCATGCAAATATGTGCTTCCTTTAATGGTCAACAATGGGAGTGGTGAGAGACCAATGGAGAAGAGCCATTAAACTTGAGAAAGAAGTTGGAAAAAGAACATAATAAGTCCTCTTGAATACACACCCTTTCTCATTTTGTCTTGGTCCATTCCAAGTTTGTTAAGTAGCTAGGTCATTGGTTACTTTTAGTTTTAATTGGAAGAACTTCATGCTCTCAAGATGCAGAGCTTCCTGTAAAATGGATGGAATGGATGAATGTCATGGTTCCATTGCCTACTACCATGAGAAAATTAACAACTTGTTAATAGAGGTCATAATCAAAAGAAAAAAAATTTGGCCATTAGCAAATCAGTCATTACATTAATAGCTTCATTCTTTAATTCCTAGTATTAATAATAGTGGTGGTAAAAAATCAAAGATTTCCTTTAAAACAAGATAAAAATACTAAAAAGGAGTATAAAAGAAAATGAAAAATATATAAAATAATTGAAAAAATAATCAAGAAAAATAAAAAACATATGAACAATGGTGTAANGAATGCACATGTCAAACAATGTCATGATGCATGAATAAGAAGAGTTAAGTTTCAACCTAGTGATAAGGTCTTCTATTAGAATCCCATGCATGCACTTCAATGTACTAAATTCTAAACATTGTGGGAAGGACCTTATATCATTCATGCAACTTTTCCTTCTAGTACTTTGACCATTTACCATCCATCAAGCCTAGAGAAATAGCTGCTAGTCAACATCCAACAAGTAAAGCCTTTTCATGAACCAAGGATAACTAGTAATAATAACCACTTTGAGCAAGCATGCTCTATTTTTTGAATCTCCTACTCTCAACTCAATCATGGGGGAGATGGNCAATAACTGATAAGGAGAATACCTTGGAAGTTTCCATGTAGATTAATAAGCCCATAGAGGACCATTAACTTTTATGCTCTAGTCCTTCCTATATTTACTAACTATACATGTTAGTATTTGGGTTATCTCTCTATTAGTGACTTTGGCATGATCGTTGGCTTGGGGGTGATAGGGGGTTGTTAGTTTATGTTGCACTCCCAAGTGTTGCATTAATTTCTAAAAGGTAGCCCTTGTAAAATAAGTCCCATTATTACAAATAAGTGCTATTGACATATCAAACCTATTTACCACACTGTTTTGAACAACCCATGCTATAATAGAGGATGAACAATCGATGATGGTTGTAGCTTTAGCCTACTTGGTATAGTAGCCAATAAAGATGATGATGTATGCATTTCTATCACACATGGGTTTGATGGATCCCATGAATTCAATTTTCCAAATTTCAAATGGCTATAGTAGTTGGATCCACTATTGGAACCCTTCCATTCGATCTATCATTCCTTTGTCTTGTTTTGTAGTGTTCACAGGAATGGATGAAATAATGGGCATCCCTAAAAATGGTGGACCACAAGTACACTACCATGAGGATCTTCATGATTGTCCTCCTTCTCATATAATGATCCATACAAGGCCCTTCATGAGCATCCTGGAGGATCTACAGCTGATTAGCATCAGGTACACACCATTGTACTAAGCCATCAATACAAACCTTGTAAATGTTACCTTGAATTTCCATGTAATATTTAGCTTGGTAAAGAAATTATTATTTATTCTTGTTATCCCATCCCTATGGAGTCTCTTCAGTGAGAATATAAGAGAGGAAATCATTGTGCTAGTTGGTACCCCTGGAAGTTTGAACATCAAGAAATTTAGCAAAGAGAAGTTCATCTAGAAATTGATTAGATACAGGATTCTCATATTCTTTGCTATCCCATTGTAATTGAGACAAGTGATTCATGACCATATTCTTGGTTTCCTTTTTGTTCACCATTGTAAGATCGAACTCTTGGAAGATCACCAACCATCGTATGACATGAGGGCTCACCATTGGTTTGTTCATTAGAAAATGGATAACACTGTGATCTATGTGTATATAGATTTTGTATCTAAGCACATAGTGCCTAAATTTTTCCAAGGAGTACACCATCACAATGAGCTCCTTCTTAATGGTGGTATAATTTAGTTGTGCACCAACATTGCTGCTAATCGCACAATGGATACAATATGAATGTTTTTGATCATCCAATTGTTTGAGCACTGCTCTTAATGCATAATTGGATGCAACTGTCATAATGTGAAAAGGTTTGGACCAACCTAGAGGACATAGAGTAGGAGATTTTAGAAGCTTTTAATTTACTTGTTCCCTTGCATTCTCGCATTCCTTGGTCCAATCAAAGGATGCATTCTTCTTAGTTAATTCCACAAGCAGCTTGGCAATTTTGGAGAAGTTCTCAATGAAACACCAATAGTAACTAGTGTGTCTAAGGAATGACCTCACATATCTGACCATTTTAGGTTGTTTTTTTTTTTGCCTTGGATGACCTATGCTTTCTCCAGGTCCATCTCAATCTCTTTCTTTGAAATTTTGGACACCAAGACTATACCCTCTTAGACCATCAAATGGCTTTTTTGCCAATTGAGCCTTAGGTTTATCTCCATGTAATGTTTTAGCACTTGCTCGAGATGGTTCAAGGCTTGCTCAAAAGTGGTATCATAAGTGAAGAAGTCATTCATGAAGACTTCTACACTGCTACCAATTTGCTACTAGAAGATGCTAAGCATCATGCATTGGAAAGTAGTAGGGGTGTTGCATAGGCCAAAGAACATATTTTTTTATGCAAAAGTCCCCAAGGGACATGTGAAAGTAGTTTTGGATTGGTCTTTTGGTGCTATCTAGATTTGGTTATGGCCATTATAACCATCTAGAAAATTGTAGTAGCCATGCCCTATGATAGTATCCAGCACTTGCTCTACAAATGGCAATGGGAAATGATCCTTAAAAGTTGTCATATTCAACAGTCTGTAGTCTATATAAATCCTTTATTTACAATCCTTCTTTGGTATAATCACAAGTGGACTAACCCACTAACTATTTGCAATGGAATAAATGAATCCCGTCTTAAGAAGCTATTCAATTTTATCTTTTACAACTTGCTTCAACTACCTCTATGGTTACCATTTGGGATTGATGGAAGGATCTTTGTAGATATGATGCTGGCATATCCTTAGATCAATTTCCATTAGTTCATGATATGACTAGGCAAAATTTGTTGGTCATTTGTTAACCACTTTTAGTAGCTTCTTCTTTTGTGCTTGAGCAAGATGGATGTTGATGATTACTGGCTTGTTTTTATCAAGATAAGCATATTTGAGATCAGCCAATAAGGCCTTTAGTTCAAGGGGCTCATACTTAAACTATCTTGGGATCTCCAACTCTTCCTAATTCATTTTAGTCTATGCATGGGAGATTTGGCTATTGATTTGCTTTATTTCATCAATGTATTTAATGTAAGCACTCATGAGGCTTTCTATTTGTTCCATGCATATTTTTGAATTTGTCTCATTATCTATTTTTAGCCACTGGGTATCCTCTTATTTCGTGGTTGTTGCATATAGGTACTTCCAAATAGTAGATGCTTGACACACGTTTTGCATGATTTGATGAATGTACTTTGTATGGCTCATATTTTCTACATGTAATGGTACCATGTGTCACTGTATGCAATGCATGGAACTTGCTTTTTCTCTACTTTGCCAAAATCATTTCTTTTAAAAATTTCCAAGGAAATGTTTCAAATTTCCATCTTAGCATCAATTGTACTAAGACAAGCCCTCCTTTGAGGTTTAGATTCAGAACCACTCAAATATCTATTTAGCTATAAGTTAATAGCCCTTGTGGCATTTCTTTGCTATGGTTGCAGTGGAATTTCCCATTGCATACGTGCAATAAGCATTAAGGGAGTGGTATTTGGTGGTGCAGAGTTAGTTTATGGATAGGGAGGAGGATAAGTATAGGGAGAATTAGGTTGCAGAGTATGGGTTTGATGATGATGAATCGTGTTTTTCCAGGCCTCGATATCGAGTATGCAATATCATAGCCTGGATAATGATATCAAATACACAATATCATGATTCCTGTGTAGGCCTATAAATACCACATTTGGGCGCATAGGAAAGGGGGGGAGTCAGTAAGTGTTTGAGTAGAGTCTTTTTGCTAGTTTTCAATTCATTTCAGTTCTTTCCCCAATGCATGCCCACAGTGTGATGATGGTAATTGTACGAAATCATTATTCGAGTGTGACGTACTTGGACATGCACATGATCAGCAATAAAGATCAAGATTACTCCATCATTGTAGCACTCACTTAGTTTTAATTGTTTAATTATTATTGTTATTTATTATTTTCTTAGTTAATATTTCTTTACCATCATTTACTATTCCTATTGTTAAATGTAAAATGAGTACAACTTAAATCACAAACATTTAAGTGTATCTACTTGCTAACCTAGTAGTGTGTCTAAGAGTGCTCAAGTAATATGCGCTTGGTAATCCTAGAAGTAGTACATGAGGTCTAAGATGTGCACGGATGATTAAGGACAGATGCTCATCGCACTTAGGCTAGTTTATATTTTGCTTCTTATTGCGTATTAGCTTAAAACAAGATTATTTTCCATTGTCTCTAGGAGTAGCACTAGTTTAGAATCACATCATTCACCTCACTTTGGACTAAACCATACGTGACCAAGTAAATACTAGTCTAGGTGAGAAGATAGTGAACTGCGATCAATGTGTAACTATCTAGATACCATACCTAGTTCATCTGCGGAGTTCGACTGGATTGTGCATGAACACTCATATTCATATGGTTGAGTGTAGGGGTACCTACCCACTCATCATTGGCGTCGTTGCCGAGGATGGTGCTAGTTATTTAGATTAGTTATATCATACAAGATCACTGTAACAAAGTATTAATGATATATCTTTTAGAAAAGAAATTAATTTCAATTAAGTCACACATGATTCACAACAATGTCTCTCAGTGAGGCAATTCATTGGAGAACCAACGAAATTTATGATGAAGACAAAGTTTGAAGTACTCAATCTCATGCAGGGATCTCTTATGTACATAAACGAAGACAACATCGTTGCAACTCACAAACTCATAACCTACCTAGTGACGATGAACCCCTATTNAAGGAAAAAAAATCCAAGAGTGAAAACAAGTGCGACATGAACCCTTGGACATGGCCTTAGAAAGATATTACTCTTTGTTAAACAAATGCCTAGGCCATNCTATCTTCCCAAGCTTGATTTAAACAAATTTTCCAAGTTTTTAGGAGGATATGATTTAGATTCGCAACATCATTTACAAGCCTTGCATGATGCCTGTGTATGGAACAATATTGATAATGGGTGGCAAAAACTTAAGCTCTTTCCTATGACACTTGTTGGCCAAGCAAAAGTATGGTATAGGTCCTAAAAACCAAAATCAATTTGATGTTGGCCGACAATGGTAGAGCTCTTTACTGAAAGATACCAAACCTATGCAAGAGTGTTAGCCCTAAGGAAAAAAAATCCAAGAGTGAAAACAAGTGCGACATGAACCCTTGGACATGGCCTTAGAAAGATATTACTCTTTGTTAAACAAATGCCTAGGCGATGGGTTCTCCAAGAAAAGGCTAATGTATCACATCATGGATGGGCTCCGTAATGAAACAAGGGAGACCCTGGGGATGTATGTCCCAGGTCAACTATATGAACTACAAACCCACCAATTCCAAGAGCTTATTAAGTGGGTAGCAAAAGAAGAAGGAGAAATAGCTAAATGGAAGAATGTTGAAAGACCTCAACAGGACCAAAATTTCAAAATAGTAAAGGTCCATGATCATGAAGAGGAGGAATCAACTCATCCCAAGGAGGTGAAATCATCTTTTCCAATACTACAATCACTGGATGAAATTGAGGCAAAGAGCAATAAGATAATGGAATGGGTACATGAAAAATGTGGAAAATATGCCAACATTATTAGAGGTGGAACCATGCCAAACTGAGAAACAGGATCGAACACTACTTGACAATCAAAAAGAAGGGTTGAAGAAAATAGGGATAAGAGCTCAACTACAAATCACTCATATCAATGTGACATTTGCCTATACGATCACCCCAAGGGCCAATCTCCAATCTTGTCACATTTACATGAGCATTGGAAAGGAATGTTACATCTAGATTTGATACAGAAATACTAGGTTCAACCACAGTGGCAAAAACCCTAGTTGTGGGGGAGGCCACTATCAAATTGGTCACACCCTTCATACCATCCGAACCTAAGTGATTATTATGTTCAGCATCTTGTTTCCCAAACTATGTTAACATCCTCTATTTCACCACATCATTATCATTCTCCTTAGTACTATCGACCCATGTCCTCTTCAACAAGATCACCACCTCATGTTCCTTGCACTTCTCCTCGCTCTCCATATTCTCATCACTCACCTCCTTCTATATCACCACCAGTTGTGCTAGAAGGCTTTGCACCATAGCACCAACCCATAAACGTTACTTGTGCTGCTACTGTCAATAGCAGTGGAGGTTCTCCATAACGTTGGAAGCATCCTTTCTTTAGGTATGATCGAAAGAGATAGCACAATTTTGAAACCACTACATCCACCAACTCAGCACAAGTCTAGGACTATGATGCATCTTCTCTCTCAAACTCAACACCTCCTATTACCTTATCAGAGTCACCAATCAATACTCCAACTACCATGTAGTCCAATGAATATAACCACATAGGGAGACGTATTGATCCTTGCATACCATCTTATGGTCATGGGTGGCATAATGGGAACAACTCCTTATCAATTAACCACATTTTATAATTTGCCCCGCTATGCCTACTTTAATCAAGTGTGTGAACCCCAATTTGGATACATTCCAACCACCACATCAAAGGACACCCAGTGGTTTGGATATGACCAGACTTCAATGTTCCCAAAATGCTTAGATCTAAATTTTTCATTTATTAATTCTAGCCATACTTAAAGGATTAGTTATGGGGGATATCCTTTATTTTGACAAGCAGAATTAATAAATGTTTTTTCTTTTCTTTAATTTTATAGTTTTTTGTTTTCCAGTTTTTTATCTTTTTATTTTTTTATTTTATCTTTTTATTTGTTGTTTTATCTTTTTATGGGTAATCTCATCTATGAATAAAACAATCATGTGACTCATTGGTCAAGGTGTTGTTCTATGTTATTAAGTCTCAGGTGATTACTTATTTGGACAGTGAGCCCACAACATCCACCCATCCATCTCATTAATAAGAGATTCTACTCTAGGAACAATGATATTCTTGCCATCATTAAAACTTAAAGTAATTTGATGCTCATCCTACCCAGAGTGAAGAATGATAGACTAAGAAGGAATTACCAGTGTGTGACATCAAGGGGACCGGTGGATTCTCTTTGGTGACATCTGTAGGAGCTAACATGTAGCTTGGTTATACTAAGATCCTTGTAGATCTAATGAAAAATGGAAGTAAGAGTAATAAAGGCACTCAATAAAGGAACTGAATGCTATTTTGGGGTCCCACTAGAAAGACATGCATCCATGCCTGAAGGTTGGCAACTTCTCTAGTTCACTATTAGAAAGAACAAAGTGCCAAAGTAGCTTGAAAAAGAAAAAAAAAAGAAAGAAGAAAAATAAAAAGAAAAGATCAAGAACAATGTGCCACAAAGAAATTCCAAAATCACTCCTCCCTTGGACAAAATGCCAAGTGATTGTACACCTTGCTGTCATGGTGCTCTTATGGTTGTCCATCATTTGATGAAATAATGCGATGTCACTGATCGAAGGAATGGACTTGGTCTTGATTTTGGAGTGATGGGCTAATGACACATTAATCATGACCTACACTTAGGATTCATTATGCCCTAGGTCAGTTACCTCATGTCCCGATCTCTACAATCCCTTCTACGCTTCGCCTCATCTCGCTGTTCATGTATTTTTGACTTCTATCTTGTGTAACATCGAATTCATGCCTCATCATGGTAGTATCTACATGTGTGTGTTTTGTGGAACTGATGTGGATTGCATTTAACCCTTTTAGTGCCTACAGACATTTTTAGGTGTGGTTACGTAAGGGTATGATAGATAACAACTTGCTTTGGGGAGGACCCACTTGCGTAACTTTTGTAATTTGCACTTTTTACACATCACCACATCACCTTATATCCTCCAAGTACTACATTGCTAAAGTTATTCTTTTCTTTATCATCATTTTAATTCCAACATTCATGTGCACCACTACATGTCCTTTTTCCTCATCTTATTCATGAATTTCATTACCAGATTCCACTTCATTACACTTTTGGTGCCTTTAGGTCTCTTCAATGTTACCCTAGACCTTTCAAATTAACCTTAAATTCTTCATTGTTGATCTTGGAAATTCAAAAACTCATCAATTTTTCCAAATACCCTATTTTCAAAAGGACACGATATTAGGTGCCCGATATTAGGTCCACGCTATCAGGTACATGATATCGCGTCTATAAAAACTATATATAGGAACCCCACCATGCACATCAATGTCATTTTTTACTATTCATGCAAGGGAAGCTGTTGACATTTTCTTCTGTGAATTTTGACTCTTTGGGCACCTATCATTCCAACTTCCATATCTGAATCATTAACGCTCTGGTTCTTGCTCCAATTGAACCTATCTAAACCTGGAGTGTTTGTCTTAATTGTGGGGGAAGGGTATGCTCCAAGTTATGCATAATTTTTTCTGAATTCATCATTGCCCGAAGGATATCATAAAGGGTAAATGACCTTAAAAATGTTAAAAATGTTTGCCAAATTAATTTTATCTCTTCACCCATACCATAAAAATTATTTTTTTGGAGTCACCTAATCAAAATTCGGCCCAATATCAAAACTTTTAGGGGAAACCTTCGTAAAATTTTCTAACTCTGAATCACACTAGACAAGAAATGAATTTATTAAGGCAAGAAGGTATAAATCAAATTTTGTAAATAGCCTTACTAATAGATGGTTCCATGTCATTATAGATGGCCCCTAAAAGAGGATAGTAAGGAGGACCCTCTTAGGGTCCATCCAAACGATCAAGGAGAGGCAGAGGCCAGGCGTTTCTTGAGGAACGTACAAAATAGGAGGCATAATCATTCAGCATCCATCAAGAACCTCCTATTACTGTGCAATCAGCACATGTTGAAGGTGGAGATGGCAGAGCACCTGAATAGGGATAACATCTCATGTTGTCCCCAGAATATGTTCAGGAAATTCATGAAAGGTTCTCGTCAGTAGTTGTGATTGTGGAACTCAACTTTGGATCTTTGATTGAGTTTGCTCCTGAAGCAGTTAGGGACCAACTTAAAGGATCTCCACTGTGGCCTATTCTCTCTAAAAGTGGTGATTGGTACCTGGGAGAGATGTACCAATTTTGGCACAACAAAAAAGAAGGCACCATCATTGATATTGGTGGTATTTCTGTTGATTTCTCTACCAAAGCCATTTCGGAAGTTCTAAATCTTTCAAATACAAGGCCAAATGTTGCTCACTTGTCCACTTGTTTTGATGTTGATGTGTGAAAAATATGGTTGAAAAGGGCGTACGACAAGGAAGATAAAGCATATGGAGAGCTTACAATTGAAGAGAGAATTTACTTCAAAATCGACACATATCACGTTTTCCCAACAAAAGATTTAAATAGAATTTCCACATATGTAGCTAGAGGAAGTGCTATCTTCATAGACAAGGTTAATGCCAACCTACCCCATCTATATGTTACAAAAATTTTGAGGCAGTTTGAAGAACGTAAGACGGTCAAATTTGCATTGCCCTTTCCTTGTATTATCAGGAAGTTGTGCCAACATGCTAGAATTTTAAGGTATACTAATGAAGTCCCCAGAAAGGCCCAAAATGTTCATTCACTGAATTATTGAAGCCACCAGCCCCAAGGAAAAGTGCTGGTGAGACACTAGAGCCTGAGCAAGAATAGGAAGCAGAGCCTAGCACACAACTTATAGGCTTATGAGACTAGCCACCACTGCAGTAGCACTATTGATCATCGATGAGTCATCTTAGGGCAATTGTTGAAACAGTCAGTTGGGGAAGCCATAATGAAGCCAACCTCTTCAGGGTCATCAATGATGCCATACGACCCACGGTCTCAATTGATTGTGCATGGGGCGAGGTGTCTATCCAAATAAGAGGAGGGGAATCACACTGGTCACAATAGATCTTTGGAAATGTTGCATCTTTTTAGGTGCAATTAGAAACTAGTGAAGGCACCACAGTAGTGCTCATGTAGTACCAAGATGTAGTGGGAGCAGCAGAAGTGGTTATAGATCACATAAAAGAATCATTTAATGTTCCTATTGTGCCAATGATAGATTTTATAGAAGAATGCAATGCTCAAACTTTGGTTGGTCCCTCGATGACTCTTGCAAAGCATGAGGATGTTCTAGATCAATTTTCATAGATAGGACAAGTGATGACGTCCTTGTTTGACATCCCTTAGGATGTCACAGCAACTCAGTTAGATCTCATCTCCACAAAAGGAAAGCTAGTCATGGTAGAGGTTAGGGCTAAGCATGCAAAGGAGGAGTTGGAAAGACTCCAAGAAAAGCTCGTCACCCTACAAGTTGCATAGCAGGATTTGTCCCAATTCATCCTTGCAGACCAACTAGAATATTTCTGGATAGAGCAGCTCAATAAATTGCTAGAGGAGAATAAAAAAGTGGTTGAGAGAAAAGAGAAGGCTGATTGGGATGCTTCTAAGACACAAGCTCAAATGTATGCACACGCCAAAGCACTCAAGGCCTCACAAGAAGAAAATAAATGCCTTACCACTAAAAATCTCCGATTGACTATAGTAAAAAAAATAAAAGAATGTTATCAAGGAAAATTTTTAGCAATTGCGAGAATAATTAATAAGGATCAACTAAGATATGAATCGCTTGGCCAAAGAAGATAGAACCCTCTCAATGGAGGAGGTACACACGATTCGTCAAAAGATAGCAATTGAAATAAGTGCATGGCAGAATGAGGCAAAGCAACATGAGAAGCTCAAAGAACATTTTAGAGATCAAGTGGGGATGTATAAGCAAGTGATTGAGAAAGAAATCCATATGGCCAAAGCCCACATTAACACACTTAGTTCTCAGAACGCTGATTGGTGGGCCATATTAGATACTTATGCCTTCATCCACCAAGCTGAATTGAAAAGTTGGGACCTATAGATATAAGACCTCACAGAGTACATGGAGTTGGCAAACTTGTGGTATGCCAACTTGGCCATGTTGACAACAGGATGCCTAAGAACAAAATTGGAAAAGTAGGTAGCAACCACCTACGTAAAGTATGAAACATAATTTGCTAAACATAAGAAGATGTTGTAGAAATTAGAAGTGGTAAATTTTGAATTAGAGATGGTCAAAACCAGCTACCAGGGACAGAAGGATGTTGTGGCAGATTTGGTTCAATAGCTCACAAACTACTAAGAATGCAAGGACAAAGCTAAAGCCTATGAAGAGGAATGAAAACTATTTGCAGCTTGGTATGTCAAGGCCAATTAGATGTTTCCGCAACTACCATGCCCATGGGAGGTGTCAACTCCATCAAACATTAGAGCATCAGCATGGATGACATAGGATCTCGAATCCAAAGATGAAAAGCTCTAGGATCTCCTTCAAAGACATCCATTTCCAAAACCTAGAGCACAAGATAAGGGGAAGAGACCCATGGAGGAGCCACCACTGCCATGAACCACATGAGTTCCAACAAATTTTGGTTTTTGTAAAGTCTGTGTATGTGTCCTAATTTTGTTTTGTTCAATTCCACACTGCAGCATGAGTAAGTCTTAGTTAGTCAATAATCCCATACCTATCCACTATGTGATCAATCAAACTTGTTCTCATTTTGTTTGACTCGAGGACGAGTTATTATTCAGTCATGGGGGTATGATGAATCATGTTTTGCCAGGCTCCAATATCAGATCCTTGATATTCGGTATGTGATATCACAGCTTGGATAACAATATCGAATACACAATATTGTGATTTCTATGTAGGTCTATAAATACCACATTCGGGTGCATAGGAAAGGGGAGGAGTTGGTAAGTATTAGAGTAGAGTCTTTTTGCCAGTTTTCAATTCGTTTTAGGTCTTTCCCTAGTGCATGCCCACAGTGCGATGACTGTAATTGTATGGAACCTTTATACAAGTGTGACAAACTTGGACACGCACATGATCAACAATAAAGATCAAGATTAGTCCATCATTACAACATTCACTTAGTTTTAATTTTTTAATTGCTATTATTATTTATTGTTTTCTTATTTAATATTTCTTTATCGTCATTTACTATTCCTATTGTTAAATGCGGAATGAGTATGACTTAATCATGAACATTTAAATGTAACTACTTGGTAACCTAGTAGCATGTCTAGGAGTGCTCAAGTAATATGCACTTGGTAATCCAAAAAGTAGTACACGAGGTTCAAGATGCATATGGATGATTAAGGACAGATGCTCATCGCACTTAGGCTAGTTTAGATTTTGCTTCTTATTGCTTATTAGCTCAAAACAAGATTATTTTCCATTGTCTCTAGGAGTAGCACTAGTTTTGGATCACATCATTCACCTCACTCTAGAATAAACCATACGTGAACAAGTAAATACTAGTCCAGGTGAGAAGACAGCGGACTACGATCAACGTGTAACTATCTAGATACCACAACTAGTTTGTCTGTGAAGTTTGATTGGATCGTGCATGAATGCTCATATTCGTATGGTTGAGTGTAGGGGTACCTAACCACTCATTAGATGATATTTTGAAGGGTAGTGGTGGTAATTGAAGGGATTGTGACTTGTAGAGCCATGAGGAAATACAGGCTGTTGGACATAGTATCCATAGGGATTTGGTTACTGATAAGGGTATTATTATTTGGGTGTGGCATCCCTCACAACTATGGATTTTTCCATTACTGACATTTCTCCTAAGATTGAGATGGTGCTTCAATCAAATAGTATTGTGTTTGATGAAACTATTACCTTGGATTGCCTTGAGAGTAAGGCAATCTCCTAGGTGGTTGCCTTTTTGCAAATTTTGGATTTAAGGCATATACCCTAGATTCTTATAGATGCAAGATCATAGGGAAACATCCTTTAGGATGTTCATACTAGCAAATATCACATTCATCCTCACTAGTTTCAAAATTTGCAACCTCATCGATCATAATAGTCTTATCTTTTTGTTGTGAATACCCCTTGTCTATATCTTTCCTTCTTCTTTTATCTCTTTCACTACTTCCTTGCTCTACTTTCTCCTTTATAATTTTCAAAGAAGTTTGAAACTTCTCCTTTAAGGAGTTCCATATCTTATCCACCTTGGTTGATATTTGAGAGACAAATTTTTGTATCAGCAATATTTTTCTTTACACCACTTTATCTAATGATGTGTCATCCTCTATGTCATAGAAACATACCTCCCTTTTGTGAATGGAGGGATATTTGTTATATTCCTTTGCACTCTCTCGTTTCTTCAACTTCCCTTCTTCCTTGTCCACCTATTCTATTATCCTTTGGATTTGATGGGATCTCATCTTAGAAAGTTTTCCTTGGGCATAGACCCTAAGAGTTTTTCTTATTTTGTTGTAGAACCCATCTATGATATGGCAAAGTTGTTCTTGTTGAGAGAACCCATGGCTTGGGCATTGATGCATTAAAGAGTAATACCTACTCAGGGTCAAATCCAAGGACTCATGATTCTCTTACTTCCATCCTTAGATTTACTTTCTTAGGTTGGACACTCAAGAATAGGTTTGGTATTTATCATTGAACAATTTTAACATTGTACTCCATCGACGAAAGGATTCTAGTTCCAAGAACTAATATGAAATTTTTACTTATTTTATGAGTGTCCAAGGGGATAATTTCAACTTATGCTAGTCATTTTTAATGTTTTGTAAAGTACAAGCATCATGAAAAGCTTGTAGATGATGTTTTGGATATGCATTATATCCCCCTTCAAACTTGGGGATATTGTTCATATCCAATTGTTTAATCTTGTTATCCTTTTGATGCTTGGTAGAAAATCTAACAACTTTTGAAACATTCAACATGTTCTTAGTGGAAAACAATGGTTCATCATCATCATTATGTTCATGATGACCCCTATGATGATCATGCCTTCGATAGTGAGTTTTGCTATGCCTCCTTTCCTGATGATGTTCTTGCTTCTTTCTTTGTTGACTTCTAACTTGGGTCTTATCATCATAGTGAAATCTTCTATTTTCTCCATCATGATCCCAACCACTCTTGTCTTTGCCTCTCCCATGGCTCCTTCTATTAGAGTTTGATGATGAAGACAAAGAACTAGGAGAACGGTTCCTTCTAATCCATCTTTCTTGGTCCTTTTCATGAACCTTCCTTTTATCTTTATTTGTTTCTTTGTCATTCTTCTTGTCCTTAGAGGAATGAATATGAGGTTTATCTTTTGAGGCTCCTTTGTCTTTGGAACCTTTCTTCCCATCACCAAGGTTGACTACAACCATTGGTGAAGGGTGTCCTCCTAAAAAAGGAGGTGAATCTATGTATTAAGAGTGGCTATAGAAGAAATCCTTGCCCTATTTATGCTTCTACAAGAATAATGATGTTGGGATGTCCTTGTCCTTGAAGGCCTCATAGTGGGCCTCCATGTGTCTGTCTTTGCAAAGCTACACTTTAGTAGGTTAGTAGTTCCTAGATATGTGATCAGTCACATCATATTTAGGCCTACTACCTCAACACCCAATCTCATGAGTTGGTGCATAAGCATGGAAAGAATGGATTGATTACGAGGTAACATAATGCTACCATCCATATGCCTTTAATGTAACTACTCATCCTAATGGAGAATGAATGTGAAGTTTGAATAATAGGGATCCATATGGGTGTAAACAATTTTTAACTATTGAGGCTTTTCACTAGTAGTTTTTAATGTCCTCTTGTGTTGCATATTGTTTCTATCATCATGCAATGGAGATCCTTTCTTGTGAGTAGAAGCCATTGCAAAAATAAATGTAAGTATGCCCAAGGATATCATTATTATTATGATTATGAGTGATACTTTGTTATATTCTCCTCACAATACTTGCATATGAATTTACTAGTTAACAATATTGCACCAACCTAACAAAAATAAGTCCCTGATAATGATGCTAATGATGATCGAGTGGTATTCCCTACACCTAACCATACGAATCACAAGCATTCACTAGTGATTTGGTCAAACTTCATAAACTTAGTTATCCAAGTGGACAATATTCTTAAATAGTGAATTAGGTGGTTGTACGGTCATTATCTTCGGAACTCATACTCATGTGTTATTAGTACATATGTTTAAGTCTTGTTAAGACATATGATTTATATTTTTATAGTTATTTTAAAAATATTTTTATCATAATGGCTATATGAGTGAATGAAGGTTTAATGATTCATTATCTAACTAATCAACTAATCTAGTAACTAATTATCCTAAAGTGGAGTAATTGTTCCCATACACATCTCAAGCTAGTGTTAATACTACTAGTTTACCAAGTGGCTATTACTAGGCACACCAAACATCCACTTCTATGATTACCAAGCGTTAACACATTATGTTCAAAGTGATCATACTCATGTGTTTGTGATTAATAACATTAATAATGTTAATTACTTAATTATGGGAAATAATGAAAAATGCAACTAAAGTGCATAAAATAAAGTTAAGCTAGTCTAAGTGCTACAGTGAATATAGGAAATCTTGACTTTATTGCTATCATGCCAATGTGTTTAAGTACAAGGGCATTTGAATACTCCATAAAATCTCTTAGATCCACACTATGGACACTTGGAGGAAAAATATTCTAACTATATGAAAAGGAGACTGCAAGAGTTTGACTAAGACTATGATTGAAAATGTGTCATAAATGCAAGGGATGCATGCATTTATAGAGGTAATAATGACATCAATGTTGACGTATCTACATTAATGCATGCTACCATGTGTTGAAGGGGATATGATGACAGGGCTGCGTCGATGGGGATGCATCAAATAGTTCATCAGCTGTAATGTCATCTAAATGATCAAAGATCTTTAAAAGTAGTTTCTTAGCATCCACTAGTCATTCCAACACTTTTCATGTTGGACAACACTCATGTAGCCACTAACTACTCCTACTAATGCATGGGCATATGCCATGGAAAAAATATCTATGACTGATGTAGTAGGAGCATTGAGGGCTTTTACAACTATATCAGCCACCATCTCTGCTACTATCTCCTGATCATTATATGGCATTACTAGAAACATTACCCCTTCTTTTTTCTCTAACATAACAGAGAATGCTATTGCATTTTCCAGAATTTTGTGATAGACACAGTGATCTTCCTTGCACTTAGATTGGGTCTAATAGGTGCTTGGTTTCATTGCCTTGAGAATAGCAGCATCATGTCACTATCTAGTCAGCTGATGGTCCTTGTAATCTCATTTAAGTGGCTCATGGTTGGGCAATAGACAAATGATTTTCCATCACCTACATATTCTTATTGTTGCTATAACTATTGCTTCCAAATTTTTTTGATGTGCTTAGTAGCTACAAGTATCTCTGGTGTTGTTTTTGGGGCTATAGGTGGTGGTGATAATGGCTACTCCTATTCTTGAAGCTTTATAGTAGCCTTATTCTTCATCATCTCCTACCATGATGCAACAAAAGAATGGTGGACCACATCATTGAAATAGTAGGCTATTCCTCCCCTTATGTATAATTTTTTAATTAAGAATAAAAAGGGGAGTGTCTTTGTATCCTTCTCATTTTCCTTGAAGTGCTTCTTGATTTCAAAGAAGATGAGCTTGATAGATTGACAGGAAATTTCTTGCTTAGAGCTATACATGCCTTAGCAGAGAATGTTATCACCTTACTTGGCCTCATCGTTGGATTTAGGTGATAGGCTTTGATATTAGAGTAAGCTCTTTCCACCTTCTTTAGGACACCATAATCCTGACAGTCCACTCCATAGTATCATTGGATCCATTCTTTCTTTACTTTAGCATATGCCTATGTGGAAATCTCTGCAAGCTTTACCCTAATGTTGAACAAACCAAGGGCTTCTTTAATGGCTTTAATCAAGTAGAAGAGGGTGATGTCATTGATCTTGATAGATGCATCTCCTTATCGGTTGTTCTAGAATAGGTAGGTTTCCTTGATGTACCATTCTCCACTGTTGGAGAGTATGGGCCATAAAGAAGACCTAATCTTCTCTAGTGCCAACTCCAAGAAGGATCCAAAGTTCAACTCCTACAAGATAGAACTTTGAACCTCCTTGGTTCGAATCCTCTTTAGGTAAGCTTTAGTGAGTGTGAAATCTAAGTCATGTCTTAGTCTTGGAGCTTCATCCTACTTGGATTGGTCGATTTCTATAGTAGGAATCTATCTAACAAATTCCACCTTGGGCTCCTCTCGAAGAGGCCTAGTAGCATCCATAGCCTTTACTTCTTTCTCTTGGAATTGTTGTTGCTATGGTTGTTGTTGATCCCTTCCTCCTTAGGGTTGCTTCTCCTTGGGCTATGATGGTTCTCCCACTTGCGGTCTTCTTTTGGGCATAATTCATGATCACAAACATAACCATGATTAGCTCTTTAGTTCATAATCTTTTTTCCTTTTGAATATCTTTCTTTGTTAGATCAGGTTATGTTAATTCCTTAGGCATTAGGGGTTTATCATTAAGTTGTTATTTTATGATCATAGGCTTGTGGTATTATGTTATTCATAGTTAATGGAGTTTGTTTATTAATATTATCCCTTTATGGTTATTATTTTAATAGTTTATTCATATGAAGTTAGAAAAATTTTGAAAAAATATTCATGAAAAACCTAAGGTTTGGGGCCTCCATGATGTAAAGCATATCTCCAATAGCTAAAGGATCGAAAAATGGGTGTAATTGGGTAAGTGGTTTGGAAGTTATAGTGCTTGAAAGGTTCTCTAGCTCTGAAAAATGATAAAAACTCCTCTAGCGCTTTGGAAGAATGATGAAAAATAAGCTAAGTGTTGAGCATATTTATAGATTTTTTATCTTGCATCAACGGGGATGCATTGATGGGGCTACGTTGACTCATACCATTGTTTCAACAAGGCTACATTGGTGTAGGTATTCATAACTATTTTTTTCACTTAGAAATGGAGGAATTTCGAGTGAGTTTTGGGATGAAACAAGAGCCAAATGGAAGCCAAAAAGGTATAGAATGATGACAACAACATAAAAGAGGGTATGTTTGGCCAATTGGAAGTAATCAGGGTGGATTGGATGAGTTCTTTGAGGATGTTCAAATGCCAAATAAAACAAGACTAGATGCTATAATGTTATCAGAATGATTGATCATGCAAGTGGTCCATGGTTAGGTAGTTTAACTAAAGGTAAACCAAAGAAATGAAAGTGGGTCTTCCCCAAAGTAAGTGTATACTGATTATTCCCTTGCATATCTTCATCATAAGGAGTTTGTGGGTACTAAGGATGATGAATGGTTATTTTAAGTTGAATTCCTTATCCATGAAAGGAATTATCCTTAGGGTTATGCTACCAAAAAATAAAATTGACCAATTTACCATGATATGAGGTAGTGAGGTGATGGAAAAGGAATGCGAAAATGGTAGAGAGAAAGAACACATAGTAAATGGAGAATCTACATCCTAGTCACATGAGATTCTTAGTGAAAATTATGAATAATATGATCTGATACTAGTCCATTCCAAGTCTAGACCAAGTCCATTCCATTTATAGTGGCCTTAGATTGACATATTCTTTCGTCTTTGATTATCAAGAGTTCATGACAACCCCAAAGGACTACCATTACTCCAAGAGAAGAAGAAAAGATAAGAACAAAGTAGGTAAGGCCTTAGTTAGAAGGGTGCCAGTAGGCATGGGTAACATGTCTTTCTAGCCCCATAACTAGTGCTTTTTGTCCATTCTTGAATCTAAGAACTGTGCTTTGAATTCCTATTTTTATTTTGTTTTGTTTGTTATTTTTTCTATAGGAGCCATACCATGCAAAGACATGCTTCATTTTTATGGTTAACAATAGGAGTGATGATATACTAGTGGAGAATCATATAACTTAAGAAGGAATTTGAGAGAAAAAACACATCGAATCCCCTTACGTCACATCCTTTTCCATTTTCACTTGGTCCTTTCTTAGCTTGTTGGGTAATAAGATTATTTGTTAATTATATTTGTAATGTGAAAGAACCTTCATGCTTTTAAGCAACTGATTACCAATGGAACAAATGAAATGTGTAGATATCATGAGCTCACTACTTGATACCATTAGAAAATTGATAGATTATTAGTAGAGAAAAAAATTCAAAGACAAAATTTGATCTTTTGCTTAATCAATCATAATATTGATAGTTTCCTTGAATGAATTTCAAAAATTTGCAATAGTACTAAATAAAATCAGAGATTTCTAACAAGACTAGATGAAATTAACAAAGAAGAAAAGAAAATATATAAAATAATTAATAAAATATTAAAGAAAATAAAAAATATATAAAAAAATTTTTAAAACAAAATGGTGAAAAGTTGGTTAGCCTCATCAAGATGTTAGAATGGATGGCCATCTCCTCCACAACTAAGTGAAGAGAAGGAGATACAAAAAATAGAGCATGCTTATTCTTGTTCAAAGGTGTTAGTATTTCTGGTTAGGTGGGGTTCCAAGATTAGCTTAAGTTAGTGTACCTTGACTAACATGTGTTTTTAAGGGTTGGTTGGATGGTAAATTATCATAGCCCTAGAAGGAAAAGTTAAATGGATGATGTAAGGTTATTTCCATAATGTTTGGAACTTGATGCATTGTGGCACATGCATGGGATTCCAATAAAGAATCTTATCATGAGGTTGGAATGTACCTTTTCTTATCAATGCATCATGACATTGTTTGCTATGCATCTTGTGCACTTCATTCATCATTAGGTCTATTCTTTGATTTTCATCTAGCATGTTGAGTATTAGAAGACATTCTTTTTGGGCTAGATTAATATCTAGGTTAAGCTCATAGGCTTTTGTGAGTGTACGGAGTTCAACTTGGATTTGAAGTTTGGGTAACTTTTCATAGATTAACTCATAGGGAGAGTAGCCTATAGGAAGCTTCTAGGTTAAACAATAGGCTCGAAGAGCATCATTAAGTTTAGTACTCTAGTCCTTCCTATATTTACCGATTCATATAAAAATTCTAGTGATTTTCCTATTGATGATCTTAGCTTGATCATTATCTTAGGGGTAATAAAGGGTTGTAAGTTTATGTTGCACCCCCAAGCGTTACATCAATTTATGCAAAATAGACTGTATGAAATGTGTTCCATTATACGAAATTAATGTTGTAGATACATCAAGCCTATTTACAACCTATTTCTATTTAAACCAAGCTAAAGTGGTAGGTGTACGATCAAATATGGTTGTAGCTTTAGCTCATTTGGTGTAGTAGTTAATAACAACTATGATGTAAGCTTTCCCATTTGACATAGGAGTGGTGGATTCCATGAAGTCATTGTCCAATGGTTGAAAAGTTCCAATGGATTGATCTACTGTCAAGGCTCTTTCATTCATACAGTCATTTCTCCATCTTATTGACATTGTTCACATGAATGGAAGAAATGATGAGCATCTTTGAAGATCATTGGCCAAAAGTATCCTACCATGAGGATCTTTGTAGTTATCCTCCTTTTTTCATAGTGGCCTCCACAAGAAACTTCATGAGCATCTTGGAGGATTCGTGACTGATGTGCATCAAGCACACACCATCAAACAAGGCCATCGATACAAACCTTGTAAAGGTTGCCTTGGATCTCCATGTAATGCTTGATCTGATAAGGAAACTATTGCTTCTTCTTATTATCCCATTATGTGGGAGTCTCTTGTGTGAGAAGATAGGAGAAGAACTTGTCATATCAATTGGTAACCTTTTGTCCTTGAATTTTAATGAACTTAGCAAAGAGGAGTTTATCTAGAGATTGATTAGATAAGGGTTCTTCATCCTTCTTGCTATTCCATCTTAACCAAGAGAAATTATCAGCAACTATGTTCTTAGTTCCTTTCCTATCCATCATGGTAAGGTCAAATTCTTGTAAAATTACTAGTCATTGTATAACACAGGGACTAGCCACTGGCTTGTTCATTAGGAAATGGATCACATTGTGGTCTGTGTGTAGAAATATTGGGTATCCAAGCAAATAGTGCCTAAATTTTTTTAAGGCATAATCAGTGGTGATGTTATTAGGTTGTGCATTCACAATGCTTTTGCTTGCATAATGAATGTAGTGTGGATGTTTTTAATCATCCATTTGTGTAAGCACAACTCCTAAAGCATAGTTAGATGCATCTATCATTATATAGAATGGCTTGGGTCAATTTGGACCATGTAGAATTGGAGTTTTTATGAGCTTATACTTCAAGTATTGAAATGCTTGTTTGCATTTCTTGGTCCATTTGAATATTGCATCTTTCTTTATAAGCTCTACTAGAAATTTGGCAATCTTAGATAAATTCTCGACGAAGTGCCCGTAGTAAATAGTATGACCAAGGAATGACCTTGCATCTTTTACAGTTTGAGGTTATCTGGTTATTCCTTGGATAACACTTTTTCAAAGTCCACCTCAATCCTTTTTTCTAAAATTTAATATTCCAAGACAATGTCATCTTGGACCATCAAGTGGTTTTTCTACTAGTTGAGCCATAGGTTGATTTCTACATAGTGTTTTAGCACCTACTTTAGGTAGTCTAATGCTTATTCAAAGTTGATACCATAGGTGGAGAAGTCATCCATGAAGACTTCCACACCACTATCAATTTGCTGCTAGAAGATGCTAAGTACCAGGTGTTGAAAGGGTGTAGGAGCATTACAAAGACCAAAGAACATCCTTTTATATGCAAAATTTCCCCAGGGACTTTGTTTTAGCCTAGTCTTCTAGCATGATCTGAATTTGGTTATAGCCACTATAACCATCCAGAAAACTATAGTAATTGTGTCTTGCAATTATATCTAGTACCTGGTCCACAAATGACAATGAGAAATTATCTTTAAATGTGGACATATTCAACAACATGAAGTCTATATGGACTCTTCATTTTTTATCCCTTTTTTGGTACAATAACGAGTGGGCTTACCCACTTAATGTCTGATATAGGATAGATAAATCTAGCCTTAAGAAGTAGTTCCACTTCATCTTTAATAACTTGCTTAAACTTTGGATTCAATCTCCTCTGTGGCTTTCTCCTTGGCTTGATAGAGGAATTTTTATAAATTAGGTGCTAGCATATGTGCAGATCTATTCTGGTTAACTCATGATATGACCAGGAAAAAATTGTTGGCCATTTGTTTACAGCTTGTAGTAGCTTTCTTTTTTATTCTTTGTTGAGATTAGCATTGATAATTACCAACTTGCCATTATCAAGAAAAACATATTCCAATGTTTTCGCTAAAGTCTTAAGTTCCAAGGGCTTCAATTTAAAATGATTAGGGATTTCTAACTCTCCCCAACCCATTTCTATATTTTTATGGAAGAGTTGATTATGATTCTACTCCATTTTATCCATGTTGTCAATGTAAGCACTTATAAGGAGCTCTATTTGTTCCATGCATATTGTTAAAGGAGTGCTATCATCTATTGTTAGCCATTGAGTACCTTCCTATTTTGTGGCTACTACATACAAGCACCTTTGAATATTTGATATTTTAGCATACTTCTTACATGTTGTGATTAATGTACTTTTCAGGGTCCATATCTTTTGCATGTAATGACACCCTATGTCACTATATGCAATGCATAGAACTTACTTCTTTTCTATATTTCCAAATTCATTTTCATTGGAGATTTTCAAGGAAAGGTCTTTGATCTCCATCTTAACATCAAGTGTGTTGAGCCAACCCGTTTCCATAATAATACATAAGTCCCCTTTACAATTATCCACTTGGATTACTATGAAATTTGTTTGATATAACCAACCACAAAGAATGGTCACAATATCCTCCACCAATCCTAAAGGAATAGTGATGGATTAATTTGCAAGCTCCAATTTGATATTGCATTTCTTGAGTAGAGGTAGGTTCCAAGTCTTATACATCTTATGAGAAATTAAGTTCATCTTGGAACCTAAGTCCAATAGAGCCTTGCATGGATCATTTCCTACAATCTATAAAATAAGTTAGGAAGCTCTCAAGATCAAATTGTTTTTTTAGAAAGGTGGCCTACCTTGATTCAATCTATGATTGCATAAGTTAACATGACAGTATAAACATTTAGGGACTTTTCATTTGAAGGCTACTCCATGATGTAGGGTCAATGTCCATAGATGTCTGCAAGGATTTGGATGGACTATTAGGTGTGAAGAAAGCCTTCTTTGAAGGCTTATACTCAAAACCACTTGGATGGTCATCCAACTGTAAGTTCATGGCCCTTGTTGCATTTCATTGTTGAGGCTGTGGTGGAATTTCCCCTTGCATAGGTGGTGCAAGTGGCAAAGGAATAGTATTGAAGGGTGTAAGGTGAGTTAGTGAATAAGGAGAAGGATAAGTGAAAAAAGACTTAGTTCGTGGAGTAAGTTTTTTGTGATATTCTGGGGGATAGTAGTGATGGGAAAAAGGAGTGTATCTTGAAGAGTCACAAGGAGATATAGGTTACTAAACATAATATCTATACAAGTCTAGCTTCTAGTAAGGGTATTTTTGCTACGGTGGTGACATCCTTCACAGTTGTGGATTTGACCATTGTTGATAATGCTTCTAAGGTTGAGGTGGCACTCCATTTGGATAATATTGTGGCAAGTAGAATTGCTACCGATAATTGCCTTGTGGATAAAGAAATCTCCTTGGTGATTGCATTTTTTCCAATTTTGGATTAAAGCATACACTCTAGATTCTTGTAGATGTGAGACTACATGACAAAATCCATTAAGATGTTCATATTGACAAATGTCACATCCTTCCTTATCTATTTCTGAATCTACAACATCATTAACCACTACAACTTTACCTTTATGCTGATAGTAGTCCCTGCTTGTATCTTTCCTCCTTTTATTTTTATCTCTATTCTCCTACTCTGTTTTCTCCTCCACAATCTTGAAAGCATTTTGGAACTTCTCATCTAAGAAGTCCCACATTTTGTCCATCTTAGTTGATATTTCTAAAACAAACTTTTGAATTAGCAAGGTTTTCCTTCACACTACATCTAGTGGTTTTTCCTTCTCTAAATCACAAAAATGTTCTCAATGTTCTACAAGGCATGAGCATTATGAAGGCTTGTAAGTGTGTTGTGGATCAGCATTGTATTGTCCCTCAAACTTAGGGATGTTGTTCATGCTAAGTCATTTAATTTTGCTATCCTGCTGAGGCCTAGTAAGAATTCAGACTACTTTTGAAATATTGAGCATGTTTATTATAGTAAGCAATGGTTCATCATAGTCATTGTGTGTATGGTGGCCTCTATCATGGCCATGTCTTCTATGACATGACCTGTTGTGCCTTCGTTCTTGATGATGCTCCTCTTCCTTTGTAGTTGACTATGCTCTTTTTTCCTAGCATTACGATGAGATTTCCGATTATCTCCATCTCAGTCCCAATCATTTTTTCTTTGGTCTCAACCATAGTTCCTCCTGTCAAAGTTTAATGATGAGGAGGATAGTGAAGATGGAGAACTAGGAGAGTAATGCCTATTGGTCCTTCTTCTATGGTCCTTTGATAATTCTTTCTCCTTTTCTTTTTCTTTTTCTTTTGATGATTGGCTAGGAGATATTTGCCTTGAAGTTCTCCTAGTTTTGGACATTGTCCTTACCTTACCCTACTTATTCTGCAAGGTTGATTACAATTGTTGGTGAAGTATGTCTTCTTTGCTAAAAGAAGGAGAATCTTGATGTTGAGATTGCCTGAGAAAAATTCAAGGCCCTTCTTTTGTGAGTGCAAAAACAATGGTGTCAAGACCTTTTTGCCCTTAGAGGCTTCATAGTATGCCTCCATACACCAATCTTTTCTAAGTTGGACGTTTGTTGGCTGATAATCTCTAGAGGTATGATATGTTACCTCATACTCTAGTCCTAATGATTTGATTCCTAACTTCATGAGATTGATCATGAACATTGCGAGAAAAAACTGATCGGGAGGTAATGAAATGTTATCCTCCATATCTCTCTAGTGTCGTTATTTATCTTGATGGAAAATAAAAGTGAAATCTAGCTAGTAGGGATACAAATGTGCATAGATTACTTTTATCTATTTTGATTTTTTATTGATAGTTCTTTTGGATTTTTCATGCTATTGATTAGAATCATCAACATGTGGAGATGAATCATTCTTGTAAGAAGAAGTCATTTTAGTGATTTTGATAAAGTATGTACTAATAGAATATTATTATTATTATTATTTTGAAAGATAACTTGTTATATTTTCCTTACAACAACTTTGTGTGGATTCATTGTTTAATAATACATAGAACACTTAACTAAACTAAGTCCTTGACAATGGCACCAATGATGAGCAATGGGTATTTCCTACAGCCAACCATACAAATTATTAGCTTTTAAGACAGTCTGGTTAAATTTCATGGACTTATTTACCTAAGTGGCCAATATTTCTAAAAGGTGAAATTATGTAGTTGTTAGTCATTATCTTGTCAACCCACTCTTGTGTTAATCTATGCATATGGTTAAGTGTGGTTGAGGCACAAGATATTTATTTTTATGCTTTTTATTATTTTCTCTTATTTGCTAAATGATTAAGTAAATAAAGATTTAGTATTTAAATTAACTAATCAATTAACTACTTGATTAACTAACTATCCTAACATAGAGTACCTATTCCTACTTCCCGTACACATCCTAAACATATATAAACATTGTTGGATTACCAAGTGTATACTGTTGGGTGTACCAAGTAACCACTAGTGGGATTACCAAGCATTAATATATTATGCTTGATGTGGTCATACTCACATTGCTTATGAAAGATAATATTAATTGCTCAATAACAAGAAAGTAAATTGCATATTAAGTAAATTGCTAGAAAGTAAATTTATGCTAGTCCAAGTGCTGCAATGGATAGAAGAAATCTCAATTTTATTTCCACTCCTGCAAATGTGTCTAGGTATAGATGTGTTCGAATAAAATGTCATATAATCACTTGAATCCATGCTGTAGGCACTCAAAAGGAAAATATTTTAACTTCTAGGGAAAAAAACTGGAAGAGTTCGACTAAGAAGACAACCAAAAGATCCATAAATGCAAGGGGTGTGCACATTTATATAGGTAGTGCCTTTGTTAGCATCAACGTATTTGCATCAATGCATCCTAAGATATGTCAATGGGGATGTGTCGATGGGCATGTGTTGACATAGTCGTCTTATTAGATGTTCATCACTTATTCTTCATTTTCTCTTGTTAGAGTTTATTGATGAGTGTGATAAAGAGGATGAGGGAGTTGGAGAACAGTGCTAGCTAGTTCTCCTTTTATGACTCATGGATTCATTCTTTCTAGATATGTTAGAGGTTTTAGGCCTCAAATTCCCCTTAAATCTAGAGTTTGCCTCATCTCTTCCTAGGATTTCTACAAGGATTGAATGTAGCTTTGTCTTTACAAGATCTTTGATGCATATGACTACTATTTGAGAAGTGGATTTGCGAGTATGGTGAGACTTTTTAACTTTATATGATTCTTGTTCATTTTGTTCACTAAGGACAATTGCTTGTGGTGCTTTCTTTCCTTTCTCTTGTTTATATCTTGCTACGATGATAGCATCCCTTTTTGCTTGTGCCTCTATTAGTTGATATGGCCTGGTCATGCTCTTTGTAACTTGGCACCCTTCTTGCACATGGTCAAGATTTAACCTCATGAGGGCTACTTGAAGCATAGATGGTGCTAAACATTTTGGTTGCAAGACAATGTTGCCCTATAAGTTTCTTCATCTAAATTGTTCATCTTGGTGGAAAATAAATGTGAAATTAGGGTAATAAGAATTAGTATGAGCATATGAGATTCTTGATTGCATTGGTGCACTCCAGTCTTCTTCATTATAATCTTTGTCATTACTTTCATTAAGATCAATAGTAGGTGGAGATTTCACTTTGGATATAGAAGCCATTTTAATGTGGTTGACACTTAAGTGTGTGCATATTTTAAAAAATTATTTTTTAAGTATGAAAGATAGACTTGGTGATTCTTGATACAACGAATTGTGTAAAATCAACTAACTAGCAAACATTGATAACAATGCCAATGATGAGCAGCAAGGTATTTCAACACTCAACCATACAAGTTAGAAGTATTCACATGCAACCAAATCGTAATTTGTGGATGGACAATGTAAGTATACTAGTGAGTTGAATAGTAAGTTCATAATCATTGCTTTTCCACTTAGAGTTAGCGAGGTGCAACATGTATGGTTTAACTCTTAGTGAAGTATATAATAAATTGATGGTGTTAGCTCTTAAAAGTGCTACGTGTAAACATAGTGAAGATGAATGTGAATTCTATTTCTGAGTACAATGAAAATGTAAAGTTATTCTATCCTATGGCAATAAGTATTTGTTCCTTGTTTTCCATACATGTCCATAGTGAAATCTATAGATAATTACATAATGTTAACTTACATAATCAATATTATAATTTAATAGAACATAAGCAAAATACAATAATGTCTTAATCACAACTCAAACTTACAACTTGTCATATATAAAGCAACAAGCTTATCATTTGAGTTATGCTCTCATTGGTATAATAATATTCTTTATTTGGCCAAAGTTTTTACCATCAACTACTCCATGAAATGACTATTAATTTTTTGGCCAAAGTATTGATTTTTGGTTTATTAAAATTTGGTTCCCAAATGAACAATTTTTTTTAAAATTATAGTTTAACATACTTCTAAAAGGGTAATGTTCAATGTCAACTTAATAGTCAAAGCCCTTTAGCAAAGAAACTAGTCTAAAAGACAAAGGATAAGATTTGGCAATAGTTTATTTTGACTAATATTTATCATGGTATTCTTCTCTACTTTTACAATGTTTTTAGCACTAATTATTTCATAAAATGACTATTAGCCTACTTAATTATTCACTTTTAGATCGTTTACAATTTGATTATCAAACCAATGACCTATTAAAGCTAAAACTGAAAATTTTTAATTACATCCCCTAAGACCTTTAGATCTTTTTTTAATTTTAATTTAATTTGAAATTAAAAATCAAAAAGTAAAAGTAAAAACACAATCCTAAAATTGCATCATGAGTCGTTGAAATTGTCTATGTCATTTTCATTTCTTAAGACCTTAATTTTGACTTTGATAATTTCTTAAGTTTGTTAAACTCTCTAACATGTCAAGTTTGCATTTTTGAAGCAATAAGAGCAAAGATAAATAGAAAACCAAGTGCAAAGGAAGTTTTGAACAACTTACAAAAGTATTACAAATTATCAATAGCCAACCTCATTATGTTGGGTTGGGACAATGCTAAGATGATGATGATGATAATCTTCATTAATATTTATATTAATCCAATGACCATCCAATAGGTTTTAAGGATCTTATTTAAATATAATAAAAATATTACTTTCAAATTAAACATGTATCTTTATTTGAAGTCAATGAGAGTATCACTCAAACCGGTAAATCTATTTCTTTCTTTGTAATGGATTACAAGATTAGGTGAGTGCTTGAAACAATCTTATGCTCTGCTTATAAATTATACCAAAATCATCTTAAACCGTAAAATACAAATTGGTAAAATCTTGTTTGCAGCAACCCTTGCAAGAAGACAACCAACACACAAAGGCTATGCTAAATTTCTTGCAGTGCGTCAAAGTTTCAGTTTGGGCATAACGACTACGTAATTTACAGAGAAAATTTGAGAAAAACAAAAAGCTTTGTTTTAATATTCAATTCTTGTATGGCTTAACATGACAAATTACACGTTCGATATCGGCCTCTCACAATTCACATAAACTCAGTCGGGGATAGTGTGTTGGTAATTGAAAAACAAAAATGTTAACCACTTTACCCGTCCAATAAAGCATGGTATTGGATTTTCTATAAAACGGTCTGACTAAATATTGCCGTGAGGTAAATGCGGCCAGCCTAGAAAGTAAACAGAAAGCAAATAAAAAATCTCGTCCAGTAGAGTACTTGTGAAGCCCCAACGATATTCCAAAGTTTGCTTGATATATCAAGCTGAAGAAATTCAATCTTCCAGCAACACAACTCGCAGTAGCTGATTTCAAAACTACAGTTTTCATGGTTGTTATCTACTGTACAATTTTCAACAGATGTGCAGAGGCTAAAAATTATCATGCCATCAGGGATTTCCAGCAGTAGAAACAGAAAAGTAGTTAGACTGGCTGTCTAGTACTTCTAGCTGACGAAGTATGCGACCTGCTATTTGTTTCTGTGTAGATGAACCTCTTTGAGCAAGGCCAACAACATGCATTTGTGCTTGCACACCATACTTAATTTTATATTCTGTAATCTTCATGATTTGCTCACAGAGCTTGGCACATGTTTCTTGGACCTCTGATTTTCCATTGCTGATCAATCCAATTATGTTAAGTATGCCACCTTCTCTAGCAATCAACTGCCAACCAGTTTGCTTACCTGCTACTTGAGTATCTGTAAGTGTGCTCAAAGCATCAAGTGCTGCAGAAACACATGACATTTGTTGTTCCTTCAGCAACAGCACAAGTGGTCTAATGGCCCCTGCTTCAACGAGACAGTAAGTAGTTTCAACTTGACAGGCTCCCCGGTGCACCTTACAGAGTCTTGGCTGTGGGGAGAAACAGAACCAGCATTTGCTGTACCGGGGCTTCTTCGTAAGGCTAGGGGTGCATTTTGAAAAATAATAGAGGGCTTTGGCTGCTCTTGCCCTTGTCAAGCTCCTGCCTGTACTTAAGAGGTGAACCAATTTCTGGATCACCTTCATTTCTGCCAACTTCTTTTGGTGCTCCTTTACCGTACAAAACCTCACAAGAGCACCAACAGTAGCCTCTATGACCACATCATTGACACTATCAAGAAACTTAATTAACTGAGGAAGTATATTGGATCGTACCAACAAATGCAGGATTTGCCTATCGTCTACAGGAAAATTGGCCAGAATGGATGCAGCCACAGCATGATCTGAATCCCCATAGCTGTCTTTTAGCATTTCAAAGATGAGATTCAAGCTTTCTGGCCGCTCTTTCATGATTGAACACGCGTCAATTCCAAAGGTTGTTGATAGCAGGCTAAAGAACTGCACCGCTCGTGTTTTGAGCTTGCCATCAGTAGCAGTCTCCCAAATGCTTGCAAGTAGCTTTAAAGAATCCATCTGTACCATTTTAGTTTTTGCAGTTACGCTTATGTCCTTGTCATTTGCTAGTGCAATGAGGCCTTGAATCAGGTTGTATTGCAAACTTGCTGGCTTGCAAGGACCCATTAGAGACATAAATGTAGCTAATAGCTCTTCTAGTTGATCCTCTATCCAATTGTTTCCTGGACTTTCGGCTGGTACCTTTTCAAGAATATTAGACAGCACGTGTGCTGCATGAGCTTTGCTTTCATTGGAAGATGCCTGGCTTTTTAAATGCTTTAGGAGGATTGGCACACCATTAGCAATCTGTATAGTTTTACATACTGATGAAACAGACGACAGATTTTCCATTGCAGCAACTGCCGCAGTAGAAGCTTCGTCATTCTCACTGCCTACCATCTCTAAGAGGACATCAAGTGCTTTGGATGCAGATACAACTTCTTTACTGCTGTCAAGCATGTGTGGACGGCTGAGGGCATTGGACATCAATATTTTTGATCCAGGCTCCCCTGGCCCAAGCAATAGCAAAATGATGGCTTATTAGAAGAATGGAGACTGCTACAATGTTATATACTATAACGGGGAAATAAAAGTTTCTGGGATTTTATTCAAATGGTTCGGAGTAGAATGTACATATGAAAAGTGAAGATACCCTACTGGGAGACGTAAGAATAACCGGTTAAAAGTTTATAAATTTTAACAGGTATCAAGTTCCTTGACTTTGTTCCAAATCAGTGTCATTAAGACAAAAGAAGAATAAAAAGTTTCCTATGAAGCCGTAGCTTTAAACATGTGCAACTTTTTCAAAACCTGGACAGTAAAAGAATTAGCCTTGCAATAAGACCCTCGGCAGCATAGCCACATTTGTCTTTTCTTTTGATTTCTTAATTATGAAGAAATAAATTAAAATACCTATGAATAAAACTGGATGGTTGAACCATAGATTTGATTAATTAACTTAGAAAGGGACCATGTTCATAAGCTCCAGATAATTAGTTGTAACTCAAGGTCATCAACCTCCCCATGCAGTTTAAACTGTGACAGTCTAAGAATGGATGCATAATCTTCGCACCTGTCCCTATCTCCTTCACTGCCTTCCTTACTAGTTTTTATATATATTAATTGGCCAAGAAAATCTTTTTATATTTCATATTAATAAAATCTCAGAATTGATTTATATGTTGTAACAAACAAATCAAAACTAGGCTACATTCTCTCATAATAATTTTGTGATAAAGAAAATGCTTATCTCTTGGGGTCACCCAGTTGTAATGATAATTATTTATTTTCACGGATAAAGACAACTAATATATACCCATAATAGTTCTCATGGAAAAGTTCATCTCTTGATCAAGTGTTATGACGATAATAACTATTTTATTTTCTGTGACAAAGCCTAGCTAACTGGTAGTTAGCCTCTTGGCCAAAATTACCAACATCATAATTGCTAACCTCCGTCACTGTCATATGCATCACCAATGTCCATTAAAACCAATGCATTTTTTTATTCTTAAAAATCCAAATGTTTGGATCAGTTACACACAATCCCTGGATACAAAATCTGTCAGGCAATCGTTTGGAATCTAACCAACCTGTAAGATTTTGGTTCCTCTGTCCCTTCATTTTTAGAAACAAACATTAGTTTTACAACATTACCTTGCTTTTGGAAAACTTCCAGCCCTTCCACGTAACAGTTCTGGAGCTAATGCAGATACATGTTTTTTTGCCTTACATAAATGTCTTATAAGCTGTTGTCGCAGGTCATCTTTATCACATTCTCGTTTGTCTTCAAGCATTTCACAGGTGATGCCCCTTCCCTCCATAACAACACCATATAACTATGCCATCCAACTTTTATACAGCATTTCACTTAAGAATAAATTGTATAGCTCTAAGAAAGTGCCTTCCATAGCATTTTATCGTTTCCAAAACATGCCTTCTATACACCTTTCACATTGATGTAAACTATTTCATGTTTGACAGATTATATTATAGCTTTTTTATGATGTCAGGTAGAGAGCCCTCCATAAAAAATTTATTGTCAAATCATTCACCTAGCTTAAAGGGTTAGACATGCTGGATAAAGGCATCATGATGTTATGCCTTTCTTTGTTCAGAGATTAAGATCTACTGCTGGAAAGGGCCCAAACCTTGACACAACTTGATGCTCTTTGGTTGCTGTTTTTTCCCACTGCCGCTCATTTTCAATTTTCTGCTATGATTTTGCACCATAAAATTTTTCAATCACTCAGGCAACAGGTCAACTTTGTAGGACTTGCTTCTCTTACACATGACGTGATCATGCCACTGTCAACCTCACGTTTTGTGATAGCAATTCTAGCATTTTGAGAATCTTCAATCTCCTACTACTCTCAGATGAAGCTCCATTACTTGAACCTATCTGATTTATTCATTCATATTCTTCTACTGATGCAAACCTTTAAAAAATTGCATCCGCTCCCTTTAGTACTTAACTCCTATTTCATCATGATCTCCATCATAGCCCTCCAATCACTCGCGTCATGCTTGACCTTTATTTACCTGCTTGAAGTAGTTAAAGGCATTATTCCCATTGATACTGTTCTAAGGTATATACTCCAGGGCACTTGTCAACTACCATTAACCACCAACTATTACCTAATAGCTATTTATTTTGGGTAAAACAATGCTGTCTCTATGAATGGATTGCACCAATCTTCAATCTCATGTACGGTGTTAAAGGTTGGTAATATGTTTTCCAACACAAAAAAGGCATCTCTCTTAGCTTCATAGCTTTAATTGTGCTATCATGATCAGCCCTAGTCTGGCTTATGTTATGAATGTGACGCTAAATTTTGTAGCTTTATTGTTTAACTGACAAATATGACATCTGTGTGTAAATAATTCATTTGGATCAATTGAGCAATGAGAGGTGGGCTTCCCCTATGGAGGTTTCCCACAGTTCTTGAGGGTTTTACTTTGTAAGTCTTGTGTTTCTTATTTGCCATTTTACATCAGCTGTTGTTCTAGTTGTGGTTTCAATTCTGTATTGTGTTCATTATCTTCATGATTTTTCTGTGCATATTGTTTCAACTTTATACTTTGTTCATTATCTTCATGATTTTTCTGTGCATATTGTCATTTTTCTATTCATGTGCTTTGCTGTACTATTTTTTCTCAAGACAGTGGTACAACAGCAAGATTGAGGGATTATTGGTTTTCTCTATGGTGGGTTCCTATGTGCAGGTTGGAGCAGGGTTTAATAGTGAACAGGTGCAATTTTATAGAGTAAACTTTTTGAAAGTCCTGAAGTGAGAGCTATAGGAAATTCAGGTTGCAACAGTTCTATTTGTCACAATAGAGATATAAATGGGAAGGCAAATTTTGCAGTGTTCCTTTCATTTTACTTGGATGGTTTTTAATTTAAAAGTGATTATCAGGAATGTTCCACAGTTTTTGGGATCAACCTTCTAGGTGTTTTTAGATTAGAGTATGTAACATGGCTTTGCCTACTTAATAGCTGGATCCCTGAATGTTACGTGTGAACATCCCATTTGGATCAATTAAGCAATAAGGGCTAGGCTTTTCATGTAAAGGTTTCCGTCTATTTGTAAGGGTTTTGCCTCATAAGTTTTGTATTTCTTATTTGCTATTTTGCATCTTTTGTCTTGGTTCTGGTTTTGATTTTGCATTTTGTTCATTATCTTCATAATTTTTCTGTGGTGTTATCTCTATGTTTTCTCTCACATAGTTATTTTTTTATCCATTTTCTATCCATGTATTTCACGGTACTGTTTTATCTCCAACAGCTTACCACAGTGCAGACAAACAGCACAATGAAACATTTAGAAGCATTAGCAATGTTTATCTTCCAGTTTATTAGCACCAATGTAGCTGCTTGCTCCATTAATTTTTATCCTTACTTTAGACGTCCATTCAAGCTTTAACCAAAATCTTTCAGGTTTCAGGGAACAATAGGACATGCCAAGAGCCATTATTTATATTTAATATCATGAGAAATTGTCACTATGTGAACATAAATATCGTGTAAATTTTTGTTGACTTTGTTTGTTTGAGTAAAACTAGTGTATTCTGTAATTATAGAAACTCAACATACCTTCAATTAGACGAGTAAGTAGTGGCTTCATGATGTTGGCTTCTGCCATTGTAATTGCATATGCATCACTCTTGGGCAAATTATCAATTATAGCATCAACATTCTCAGAGAACTCCTTATCTTCCATTAGGGACTTGAGATAAACAACCGCATTATGAGTATGAGCAATCTTCTCAGCAGTATCTTTGTTCTCTGATAATAGTCTCAGCAGATACACTGCCTGAGGAGCTTCATCTTTTTGCTGTCCAAGGCAACTAACAATCTTGCTAATGATGCCGTTACTTACCATGATTTCCTGCGTATATATGATTAATCAGCATATTGACTGTGAATAACACAAGGAAATAATTTTTTTTTTTTGTTCCACAATTGACTTTTGTCATGAAAATCAGAAAGCAAATGAAAAGATACTATCTCAAAATGATACTTCCTTCCTTCTATGACAATATATGATAGGCAACAAAACATGATACGATTAGAACCGTGTTCTTGCACACAAAAGCATAAAGATCGAGGCCAACAATGTTTAACATTTGAAAAGACTGGGATGAAAACCAGTTAAAGATTCTTGTATACAAGAAGGATTCTCAAATTGAAGCATTTTGATATTGCCCTATAAAATAAGGATCCTGAAGGAAATTAGGTATATTCATAAAAAAGATGTGACTTGTCTGTGAGAAAATAAAATACAGAAGGGCGTTGTGATTTTCTGGGAGGGTTGCCAGAAAACTTATGAAATGAGTATTGGATTTTTCATTCCAGCAATCTCGGACTGCACTCAAGATTGGTATCAGAATCATGATTTCGATTTCATGTAATTCCATTTTGCGATTCTAGGCTATTCCAAGTGTGTATAAGTGATTTTGAACTGGTCGCTATGTTTTGTCAATATTCAAGAATGAAAGTTAAATGTGCAAACTAAATGCAATGCTAGACTATTCCAAGCATGTATAAGTGATTCTGCATTGCTTGCTATGTTTTATTGATGAAAATTATATATGTTTTGTCAACATTCAGGAATGCAAGTTAATGTACAAAAAACTAAAATTATGGTATGTGATACTTTGATAATGACTACCTTTTTACTAGTAAAATGGAGCAAATAGATCTTACTCCCTCTTATAGATACCTTGGTTTGGAACTTGGCAATAATTACAAGGGAAAGCAATATATCATTCGAAGGATTGCAAGTAGATTGAAAGTCTTAATTGCTCTAAAAAGTAAGTGCAGAAAGGAATCTATTTTGACATGGAAGGTTAGAAAACAACTGTTCTGTTCTACTGTGAAACCAACTCTCCTATATAGGTGTATGGCAAGCAAATATTGGAGAATAATTGAAGAAGTTCCTAAGCATGTTTTTGGTTAAAGAATTTTCAGTTAAAAGACAGATACAATATAATCTTCTAGTGCTTGATTCAGATGTAATGCCTTTAGAAATAGAAGCCCTTTGCCAATTCATATCATTTGTTTGTAATCTTTATGGTTGCACGGTGGATAAATTTTCTAAAAATGTCTTAATACTAACTGTCAAAAGGTGGTTCCATGAGGGTATACGATAGCTCAAAAGAAAAAAAAAGGGTTATTGACAAGCAGATTATCTACTGTGATGCAAAGCAATTTTGTAAGATTATCAAGCACAAGATCCTTTTGCACATATGGGATAACTTAGAAGAGAAGAAATAGTTTTATTTGACAAACATCAAAGGAGTCATTGATAGGAAACCAACTTATTTATCAGCCCCTATCTTCCATCATCTGAAGTATTAGATTTGTAGGGTAAAATTGGTCTCTCACTACTTTAGAATTGAAATAGGAAAATGGGTCAAGATTCCATGAGAGGAAAGAACCTGTCATATATGCAGTCAAAGATGCAGTCAAAGAGCGAATGAAGATATATATCATGTATTTCTTCATTGTCCTGTGTTGAAGCACATTCACTAGATATGATAAATTACAGCAAGCAACTTAATTGTTTTCAATAGTGTTAAGGACACTTCGCAACTTTATTGATGAAATCTTTATCATTCATTCTATGTATATTTCCTCTATCCAACAAATCCAGAGGATCTACAGAAAAAATAAAAATAAGTTTCATTTTCATATGTTTTCTGGAAATGGTTCAAAATCTTATGTATCTGTATGTTCATTCAATATCATGATTCTAGATTGCAGTTGTGAACAATCTGTGATTTGGAATCTGTAAAATGAAAAGACTATCTTCAATCTGATCCACATTTCTAGAGTTGTCAGTTGGTTAGTAACTCTTGCTCTTATACCAGCAGTCATATGGTATTGGCAAATGAGGAGCTATTTATGGAGTTAAAATCACTAATTTTTATGGATCAATTGAACTCATGTTGTAAGCATCAACTTCGAAGAAGATAATTGGCTTGGATATTATTGGAAAATTATCATCAAATGCTTTCATGGGTGGAAAAATCTCCTCACTGAACCTGTTGGTTAAGGCTTGTGACTTGAGCTAAAATAAGAAAGGTGGTTACCATAATGCTAATCATTATCCCACTAAGATAACAATTCCTGACCTAGAACTCTAACTCCCCTACCTTTCCCCACTTCCCTGCCAAAGCACTGCATTGACTATTACTCTTTCTGTGCCTGTTGTAAGGTTGACTAGGTTGAATAACAATGAAGTCAGAAAAAATGATTATCAATAAAAAAACACAGAGAGAATTTGAGCAGCAGAGAATCAGACTAGCGAAATAAAAGAACAAACCATAAAATTCGTGAACAAGATTTCTATTTGTTCCAAAATCTAGTTACAATTATTATTATCAAAGTAACCACAAAAATCATGAACAAGATTTCTATTTACTCCAGAATTTAGTTACAATTTATTATTCTCAAAGTTTGGGCACTCAGACATTATCATTTAAACAAATTCATACGGCAGTATAAGAAACACTAACATTTATTTCTTTGAAAGGCATAAACAAGTTTGTTTTTCTTTGATGAGACATGCTCAGCAATGTAATCATTTAAACATTATTCATTTTTCATTTGTTGCTGGAAAATCTACAATTTTATTTCATACTTCTGCATAAGAATCAGAGATTATTTAGACATCAACGGCTTGCAAAGGGCTGCAATCACAAAAGACAATCACACAATGAAGCAGTAAAGAAATGACATCTAAAGATCAAAGCACTGCGCTGCTGAGAAAAGGACTGATGACAAAAAATAAACCCCTAAACGTGACACTTCATTTATGAGAGCAGGAAGCTTAAACTTTTTTATAAATTCAAAAGGGCAAATGAGCCTGTCTAAACTTTAGTCTGTGCAAGCTCACCCCATAGTTAAGTTGAGCCATTAACTCACTGATAACAATTCTTAACCTAAAACTCTTAACTCCCAAATTTAAATATTTATCAAACTTCTTAAAAGACAGTAATCAGGCATGCTATCTTATATGGTGCTGAATGTTAGGTAGTACAAAAGACACATAAACAGCAAAAATGCAAATGCTTCGATGAATGTTGAATGTTACCAAAAGAGAGAAACTACATAACATTGAAGAAGACTTGGAGTGGCTTCTATTTCAAATAAGTTACAAATATGGTAGCTTAGATGGTTTGGACATGTACAAAGAAGATCAGATAATGAGCTTGTAAACAAAAGTTGCTACATCACTGTTCTAGGAAAGCCATCAAAAGGAAGATCAAACAAGACATGGGAAAAAACAATTGAAGATGATTTGAAGAAACCACAAATAAACAAAGATTTAGTTCTTCATAGAGGTAAATGGTGAAAAAGAACTCATGTAGTAAACCCCATTTTGTTGAGACAAGGCTAGGATGATGATGATCAGACATCCTAAAGTGATGGCTATTTGTCTTAAGCATCTCACAGCTACCGTGTTACTGACGACCAAAACTGTCTCTTGCAGTTTCTTTCTAACAAGGATTTGCATAATGAAGCACCTTCATAACAAAACTTTTTTCAGAGAAAAAGTCACCTGGTTTTCTTTGTTGTCCTTAGCAATCACCGCCAGAGCAGAAAACGCCTTGGTGGCCAATTTGGGAGGAGACTCCGTCAACTTCACGAGTATGGGTATGAGCTTTTTGTTGGCAACCTTGTACTTGTTTAATGAATACTCTTCGCAAAGAGCCTGAATATCGTGCACTGCCTTAAGCTTGCCATCCACATTCTGGGAATCACTCAAAGTTTCATACGCAGTGTCAAGCCTAATATTATAATTCCTGTCCCTCCACTCCTCAATAGACTGTTTCAAGGCATAATTGGGCTTCATCTTGGTGTTCTTGAGCTCGACCCCAGTGGGGCACCTGGTGTGGCCGTCGCGAAACCACCGCTCGATGGCAGTGCGCTCGTACGTCTGCCCTGAGTCGATCTGCACAGGATCCTGCATGACGTCCCTGGTGATGGGGCAAATGAACGATTGCAGAGGCAGCATGGGGACATCCCTGTCGGTCAAAAATAACAAGAAGGAAATCACGAACATTCTTAACAAAAATTTATTTACTTTTTCAAGTAAAAGCCTCTCTTCTTCACACTCCAGTCCTTGGCAAACACAAACAAACTCTGTTTTTAAACAAACCTTGACATCCATGACACGAAATATCCTTAGTCAACACAGAACCCAGCTGAACTGTTGCTGTCACGAAACAATCTCAACATCCCTTACATAACACAGACATTCATCATTCGCTAACAATATACGATCCCCTCAAATATTTCTCATCCAACGTTAGCTACTGCTAACTAACAATACCTGTGATGGGAAGAATGGCGGGGACGAGCGGACTCAGCATTGACGTTTGCAATAGATTTCTCGGATTTCAGCTTCAAAGCTTTGTCAAGCAGAACTATAAACTGCTCCAGGTAGAGAGAATGAACCTTGCCTCGGGATACTACCGCCGAGGATTTCTCGCACCGCAATTTCTCCAATTCTGTACCGAAACCCTCAGAATCCAGCGACATGCCCAGGCTCTCTGCAATCTGCTCAGAAAGCTTGATGATTAGGGCGTGCTCGCTGATGATTGCATCAAGAGCTCCGTCCTGAAAAGAGTGAAAAAGTATCTGATCCTTTGGCCCAATCTGCGGGAAGTCTTCCCCCAGAAACCTTAACGCATCTGCAATATTCTCCTTCAGCGTATCCGAAGCGTTTTCAGTAACTACCTTACTAAGCAACGCCCGCGCTTTCGTTGCAAAATTTTTCGTCTGTGGCGGCACATATCAATATCAAAATTTACTCAGAAAAGATACTACAAACAAAACTATTTCACTTCAAGCCGCTACATATTTAACTTGAGCACAATACAGACTGGACTGTAGTCACAAACTTAGATCACAGAAATACTACTGGTTGCTTATCAGATCAGGGCATTACAGATTAAAATAAAAGAGAGAGATTTACTTTGTATTTACCAACGGCGACTGCTAATTGAGGTATCTCATTCTCTCGAACGATATACAGGGTACTATCGCATGAAATAGCTTGCAGAAAACGGAAATGCAGTTCGCCATGTCACATGAAATGAAACTTTAAAATTTCAATTTCTGTTGATTGGATAAGGCTATGCTAGGATGAAAGTGATCTTAACCAAACGCAACAAGCCGCAAAAGCCAAAAAGGCACAGACACCGTCATGATCTCAGAACCGGAGCGTTAAGAAAAATTGCTAGATGTATGTCAAATTTCTCCACTTAAGAAACGAGAATTGAATAATATTTGTTGGAATTTAAGGTACCTACCTGCTCGAGCAAGCTTGACGAGCAGATGAGAAGAAAAAGCAAAGACCTGCCATGAATGTCGCGGAGAAAGGATAGAGCGTGCTCGATCTCGTCGTCTAAAGCTTTGGCGTCATCCAATTGCTGATATGACTGCCTAAGGCATTTGGAAGAGTGCCTCTGCTGCTGCAGGTCTTGCATTACCAGTTCAAGCTTTTCCAGCAAACAGGCAAACTCTTTCAAAATACGCTGGACAACGTGATCCGTCGTCGAATTACACACAACGACGCTCTTGCACTCGCTCGCCAGCTGCTGCAATTTCTTCTGTGTCAACTTGGCCCATTTTGAGGAGGCAGTTTCTTCACTCTCGTCTTCCCTCTCCATCGTCATACACTCTGCGTCTACGCTCCTTACCTTATCTTTTGATTCTGATATCCCTTCTGTTAAAGATGAACGCTCTCAATCGAGGATTGATTTGAGCAAAGCTACTGCAGAAAGGACAAAAAGAAAGAAAATGAATGAGAGAGAAACAGTAACTCCTGCTAGAGATAAAAGCTCGATCGAGGATCGATTTGAGCACAACTGCTGCCAAAGCAAAACAGAAAAATGAATGAGAGAGAGAAACACAAATCGATTGAGGATTGATTCCAGCACAACTACTGCAGAAGCAGAACACAAAAAAATGAAAATGAATGAGCGAGAAACAGAGACTTGCTGACTTGACTGGCTTAAACAGGCGTGTGTAGGACGACGTTCCTGCTTGACGGCCCACACTACAGAGGCAGAAAGAGACAGGCCACGCTGCCGCTGAATAAAATAAAAAACTGAAATTAAAACGCCTTTGCATTTTTCCTTCCTTTGATTCTTCTTTCGTCCTGTTCTTCGTCTTGCTCGGCTGCTGCGGATCAAAGCTTGTTTCCGCGTCATTGCGATGCATGCAATTTCCAAAGCTCTATTCCAGTGTGTGTTGAGGTTTCTTTGATGCAACGTGTTATTACCTGTGAAAGAGGGCACCTGACCTGCACTGCAGTTATGCAAACCTAACTTAAACAGTGCCGCTGCGTAAATGGAATTTGAAGTTTATGTTCAAACACCGCCACAGGAATACTTTCATCGCGTGAATGCAAAAGGATAAGACGGGCATTGACCGAAACTTAGCTATATTTATATAAACTTTTAAAAAACGAGCTCTGTGTGCCTTAAAAATATATATGACAACAACATATACCCAACGGTGTACACCTGTACAAGCTTAAAAGGGTGGATGGATGGTATACTTTGAATTTTTTTACTATTGTTATTCATTTATTTAGGTCGGACAGTTAATATAATTTTTTCGTGGAACATGAAAGCTTTGTCACATTAGCATGTCTATGTAAATTGAAATGTGTGACTTGCAAATCACAAGCCACTTAGAGCAATATTTCACTATTATCTATAATTTAAAAAGGGTAGTTAAGGGGTTTGACACTAAAGTAGTATATTAAAAATAAAAAAAATTCAAAGAATAAAAATAGATAAGTGTCAATGCAAGTGCCTGGGAGGCATCACCAAAATCATGAAGTGTCCCCTAAATATGTACATTTGTTTGCCTTAGGCCAAAATTGGCCTCCGTTCCTCCAATCCTAATTTGTTCTTCAATCTCTACTCACAAGGCCTTGCTTTTGTCATGCTTGTTAACATTGTGTTAGAATATAATCATAACATGATATACAATCATTAGTTTCATAACTATTCAAGATTGTTTGTAATCACTTATAAACAATTCGTAACAAAAAGACATGACTTATCATGTAAACCATTACAACCTTATCTATGGAATATAAGCAATCGTCAATCAACTATGAAGTAGTGAAGTTAGAAAGAGAGATGTGGTAAGAAACAATATAAGGATTAAGAGGATAGTATGTATAAGTAACGATGAATTATAAGAGAAGATAACAATCTAAGAAACCAAAAGGTTATCATGTTATTCATAAGAGAAAGAAGTGAAGAAGGATCTAGTTTTCTAAATAGGACAAGAAGATCCAAGGTGAGCCATTTGTAATTTGGTGTAGTTTCCTAAAGAGAAAAAGGGTATGATGGAATCAAGAAGATGACTACATAGAGGGATAGACTACGATTGAGGCAGAAGTCTATAACAAGTCAAGTTGTTGTTCATTGTAGGAGTCCAAGAAGGGCTTAGCCCACATAAGACTAACCAACTGGAAAAATTCCCACAAGACCTATCATGGGAAATAGGCAAAGGTAGACATTGTAAGGATATAGCACAAATAAATAAATAAAAATAAAGAAGAAGAAGAAAGACTACAAAATATGAACAATACAATCATGAAAGATGTATAATGATGAGTTGTTTAACCAGTGAATTATGTGTTAAGTTTTCCATAGCCTAAATGATCCTTGTATAATTATTGTTGTCCAAGAGATGTAAAACCAAAATCTAACATATGGTCTCATTACTTTTTGGTTATGTTGTTGTTATTTAATAAAACCATGTCATATAACACACTCAACCTCTCACTAATAAGAACAATAAATATTTTTAATCCTCAAGAGCAATAAGTGTTTTTCTCTACTAGCTACAAACATTAAATAGAAGCTATTGATGCCCTAAACACAAATGGAGCAAGCCATCCTTCACATATGCTATAACATTAAAAAATATGGGCATGCATATATTAGACAAAGCTACATAATTACTTATGTAACTCAAGCATCAATGTGGACATAAAGTAGTGCTTGTTACTCACTGAGTGCCTTATTTATCACTTTTCTCTAGTAGGATTCTCGCTTGAGCTAACATGAGGATGAGGTAAAAGGTTCTCAAACCTACAAGAGATGTAAAACCCCCAATAATAACATAAAAGGAAATGTCTAATATGAGGGGGATGTGTCGAAATCAAAACAATTTGATTATAGGTACATCCTAAAATATATAACCAACATGGAAGAGGTGTCAAAACCTCAAATAATTTAACTATATGTACACTTAAGATGTATAACAAATATGATAGATTAGAAGAATTATAGATGAATATAAAAGTCCCTCAAGTATGACTTGAACTAGCAAGCTCTTGCTTAAGCCACCTATCATTGGCAACATGTAGCCAACATGATATATGGAAACTGGAAATTGGAAATTTTTTTTATGTCCAAGAAATCACAAAGGATTTGTTGGATAGTTACAATGCCTCAATTTGATTCCTTAAATAAATAGGAATAGCTAAAAATAGATACATGTTCAACCAAACTTTAGCCAAGACTTTTTCTTTTATAGTTTCCTAGAATATATAAGAAGAATTACAAAGGAATACAAGAGTGTCATATTAACATGCCCTTTGGGATTGAACCTATGACTTGCACATCATAAGCCATATGCTTCAACCACACTAATAATGAAGGACTTAATTATTTTGGGAATAACTTTTTATCCTTGTAACCAATTCTAAAAATCTTGAAACTTATTTAACTTTAATGATTTAATAACTATAATAAACATACATATTAATTAATTTTTAAAAAATGAATATAAAAATCCTAATTTAAGAACTGATCTTCAAATTGGCTTAAATCTTTAATGATTTTAAGCAATTGTTAATTTTTCAAATACATTTCTTCAAAATGTTTATAATAGGATAATTATGTGTTGTTCCAAATATTAAAAGTTGACTATAAATAAGATAAAAGTAATAGTGTTAATAGATTGTAACATCCCTATTAATTATCTATAAATATCCTATAAATAACTAATATGGAAGCTACAAAACCTAAAGGATCTAGATTTAACCTTAATTTATTAACTCAAAAGGAAGAGAAAAATAGATAAAATTATTAATTAAGAGCATAAATATAGTAAAGTAATATAACATAGAAAAAATTTATCATATTCATATATTTAATTAAATAAAATTTATTTAATGAAAAAGAGAGATTTGTACAACCACAAGATAGATGTTGAAAATTTTCACTAGGTTCATCATAACATAGTATGTAAAATGTTGTTCCCAATGACACTTATCTCACCTTAATTAATTTATATTTATGTTTATGTTGTAAAATATATTTATGTTTAAAATTTAGGAAATTAATTATTAAAATTAAGAAATAATAATTGAATAAAATATTAATATATAATAAATAATACAAAATTTTTCTAAACAATGTTCCTTGCTATCTCACAATCTAAATGGCACAAACAACAAATTCATATTTATCATACTTTATTATTTATTTACAAAAATAAGTACATGGCTAAAGTATCTCAAAAGTATACAAAGTTTCTATTTTACAAAAATACAAAATATACAAAAATTATTTTTCAAGTTCAAATGGTCCATTTTGTATAGAATTGATCCATCTTTTATTTCATGTCTCTCTTTCCATGGTTTCTTAGCTATTTTGGGCTTTCTACATTAAAATGTAGGAGGAGTCAAAACTCCTCAAATAAAAAGGTTATTTTATTTCCCTCTTCATGGAGCATAAAGTTTATGGGCCAAAAGTCTTATATTATAGACTGGGTCTCAATAATGCGTTCAGGAGCTCTCATGGGTTTTCTGCAGTGAGTTTGTCTGGTCTCCTTGTGATCTTTGTAAGAAGTTATGAGTTTGGAATACATCGTTAAGAAATTTACGAGGGTTGTTGGCAACATTTGTAGCACTTCCCAATGGCACAGGCTCTTCTGCTGATTTACAAATCAAACCAATGGCGGCGGAGTTCATAGACGAACAAAATAGATGCACACATAGAGATTGTGATTGTGGGCAAAGGAACTGCCATATTTGACCTCGCCACCATCACACCAGTAGCAAAGGAAGGCTTGCTTCTTGGTTGCGTGCATAGACAGACAGACAGGGATCATCGGTTTTTTCTGCCCTATCTTCAACATCAAAAGCGATCCTGCTACCTTCGTTGCAAATCCAGTCAAACAAGATCACCATGCTGACCGTTTGGCAGACCATTGAGCGGTGGTGCTGGTTGTTTGGTAGACCATTGTGTGGTGGTTCACCCTATTTCCTCTACGTGTGAGGCTATGCTGCGGTCTCCAGGTCATGAGGTCCGTGTGAGCTGCTGTGCTGCACTGCGGCTCCTCAGATTTGGCTAGGCTGTTCGCTGCATTCAGCTTTTCCATTTTTGTTCTTAGTTTTCTACTGCGGTTTCTTTTGCTGCTGTGGTGCCCTGGTTTTTGGCTTACTGGGTTGCTGTGCTACGCTCTGGTGGTTGTGGGGTAGCGGTTGCAGTGGGTAGTAGGGTCTGCATTGGGGTGCTATTGCTGCAGGTTGAGCCAGGGCTGCCACTACATTATTACCGGCGTTGAGCCAGTTCCAATGGACATGGAGCTTCCTTCATCCAAGAGTATGGATGAATCCTCAGTGGCTGCTACTTCTTCACCTCAGGGAAGTTCTCCCAACTTAGAATCCTTAGATTTTCTTTTACCTAAAGATATCTTTGAATTTGTTTCTCAAGATTTTTCTGCACGCTTTATTTTTCTTCAAATAATGGGTTATCTACCTCAATCATTAAGCATTAATCTGCATATTAAAAATATTTTACAAGCCCATGGAATACAAGTCTTACACGCTTGATACTATGCTCGTAATTTTTTCCTTACTAAACTTTCTGAGGCTTCTCACATTGAGAAAGCTCTCTCTCTTCAAATTTTTCCTGCACGTAATGCTACACTTATCGCCCGAGCTTGGAAATTTGATTTTAATGTTAACGACCCAGTCTTTAATATTATCGCTTATTATGTAGAGCTACCTAATCTTCCGTTAATATTTTCACCTGTTGAGCGAGACATAGTTAGCACCTTAGGTCGAGTCATCTCCGACCATGGAATTGAGGTNTTAACAATGCTCCACACCTTTCTTCCTTGTCTGTTCCCTTCAAGGCAAGATTCTCCCAATCCCATTCTCTCATTAAGGCCAGGTCCAAGACNTTCAAAAAGTAGACTATTTTTATCTTCCTAACTCTTGTAGCTACTGCCATTGTGCAGAGCATCACATTTCTACCTATCCCTTTTTAGCTAAGAAAAAATCTGAAACCAATCCTCCCAAATCCAGTCCTGTAGTCACTCCTCAACCTAACCCACCAATTGCTCCCATTAAGTTCAGTTCTACTTTTAATAATGCTCCACACCTTTCTTCCTCGTCTGTTCCCTTCAAGGCAAGATTCTCCCAATCCCATTCTCTCATTAAGGCCAGGTCCAAGACACCTATCATCCACTCATAATTAGTTCAAGAATCANCGTCGCAAATGAGTTAGCAACTTACTCTCTAGTCTAAATCTCACTTTGGATTTCCTCCTNTTAGCAACTTACTCTCTAGTCTAAATCTCACTTTGGATTTCCTCCTTCTCCAAGAAATCAAGATCTCAGCCGAACAATTATCTCTTTCAGCCCACTGGTTTCTTCCCCATTCTTCTGCTCTCGCTACTACTCATGAGTGTGGCAAAGGTGGAGCAGCCATTCTTTTTCCAGCCTATTGGAAAGACAAACTCCTTCAGCATGGGTCTGATTTAGGTCACCGAGTGGCTTGGGCTATTTTCTCCTCCTCACATGGTCCCTTTGGAGTTTGTTCTATTTATTCCCCCAATGACTCTACCGAACGAGCCCGATTGTGGCATGAACTCACCCATAACCTCCCTTCTATTCCTTGGATTTTTGACAGTGATTTTAACATGATGGAATTCTCTCATGATAAGCTTGGGGGTGTTTTCTCTCAACTTCTGCATCACGAATTTCAAGCCTGGTCAAATTTTAAGAAACGCTTCTGTCTTTCGGATGGCATCGCAGACACTGCTAGCAGCTCTTTAAACAGCTTCACTTGGAACAATCTTCGTAAGGGGCAGGCTCGCATTTATAGTCAATTAGATAGATATTATTTTTCCACCCTTTCTTTTTGGCA
>MNCI01011735.1:83048-124696 GCA_015680685.1 Gnetum montanum
AGGATATCCTCCTGATGAAGCTTGACTACGCTAAAGCCTATGATAACATTAAGTGGGACTTCATTATCCAAACCATGGCTAAATTGGGTTTTGGCCCTAAGTTCATTCATATGGTAGAATGCTTATTCTCAGATGCTATTGTGCAAGTTGCGACTACCTTCGGCATCACTTCTCCCTTTTCTATTTAGTCTGTTTGACAAGGTTGCCCTCTTGCTCCTTACCTCTTCATCATTGCTGCTGATTTTCTTTGTCATCAAATCAGCTTGGATATTCAAAATAATGTTTTATTTGGGGTTCATCTATCTTCTCCTCAACATCAGCTCCTCAATATGCATTTCGCTGATGACTCCTTTTTCCTTATTCAAAACAATGTTGTTAATGTGCAATGTCTCTTATCTCGAGTAAAGCAATATTGCTCCCTCTCTGGATCTGTTATAAATTGGCGTAAATCTTCAATTTATAGCTTCACTGATAACTACAGCCATTTTCCCAATTATAGTTGGAAGCGTACTCAAGATCATGAGATCATTACGCTTTTGGGAATCCCCTTTCACTTTAGAGGTCCAACTTCAGAGCTCTGGGACCAAGTACTTTCTCGAATTCAAAGAAAAATTGAAAAATGGAAAACCAAACCCCTCACCCTCACCGGTAAGTATCTAATTTGTAAGTCTATTTGTGCCTCTACCCATGTTTATTATTAGTCATGTTGGGCCCCTTCCCATACTTCTTATCAAAAGCTTGAACGATTATTTCGAGACTTCATGTGGTCGTCTAAGGACTCCCAAAAAGGCTTTCATCATGTTACCTAGAATATAGTAACTCTTCCTAAGAACAAAGGTGGATTGGGCCTTTTGAACTCCTTTAAGCAAGGTCTCACCCTTGTCGCTAAGTGGTTGGTTCAGCACCTGGATGCCCCTAATATTATTGGGAATCTTCTTTAGTTAAGGCTTTGACAAGCATTCCCTAAGAATAAGTCTATCTAGAAGGGTATCCACCCTGTTAATTGGATCCTTTCTCCTCATGACATTATCATTCCTGGAACACATGTTTTCAAAAGCATTTGGAAGGCTTGGCAGGTCTTACATTCTCATGTGAATTGGAATAATATTCATATCAATCCTACTCTCCTTTCTAAGGTTAGCCCTTGGTGGCTACCCCTATCTCCTACTCCTCTAGCCACCTCAAATGCCAGGACAACCACCATTTGGTTTCAAAAGGGAGTTGTTTCCCTTAGATGTCTTCATCTCACCAATCAGTGGATTACTTGGGATATGTTCGAAAACTTATATGGGGATTCCATAACTATGCACCATTGCCTTGATAGACTTTATCACTTCATACATCAGTACTTGCATTTGGATGCTTTAGTTCCTAGTCTCTTCCATGGTCTTCAGTGGTCTAATGGATCGAACCTTCTACCCTATAAACCACATGTGCCCTTTCAGTTGTTGCATGATTCCTCTATGATTGTTAATCGCTGCAATCGATCATGGCACAAAGAAGAGTCTGAATAGTTTTGGCTCTCTCTCTTTTCATGAGTTTGGAGCCTTCCGACCCTTCCAAAAATTAAACAATTTCTTTGGTGCCTCCTTCATCAAGGTCTACCTATCGGTAAACATCGAGAATACCTTGGGATTCCAAACCCTAATTGCCCTATCTACAGAGGTCCTGATGATTTTGTCCATGTTTTTTGGCATTGCCCNACAGAGGTCCTGATGATTTTGTCCATGTTTTTTGGCATTGCCCTTTCGCTCAGTCTTCATGGGAGTGGGTTTCTAAAGTTTTTCCTTTGTGCAAGTTTTCCCATGAGGATATCTTGTTCGGCTTTCTAGCCACCCCCTCTGCTAACCTTAACTTTCTTTGGGAAGTTATTAGGCCCCTCGTTCTTTACTATATATGGAAGCGTAGATGCACTGCTATTTTCCAAAACACTGATTCATCCAACTCTAACCATTTAACTATTATGGAAAAATTTCAAATTCTTCGCCTTGTGCATTTCCAATTTTATCTCATACTTCTAAGTTAAAGTTGGATACTAATCAGTTGTTTTATTGTTTGTAGCCTTGGAGCAGATACACCAACTCGTGCACTCTTCCCAATCATGATCTACTAGATCGGAGTGTGTTATCATAATTTTGAGCATTTTTAGCTCTTTGTTGTTCTCCTAGTCTTATTAACTCGTAGTTCTTATCGATTCCCAGCATAACGTTGCTCTTTGGAATGTACTCCCACACCCTGTAAAGGATTATGTATCAAGATGTTTTCCTTCAACATCTGCATTTGTCATTGTTCTTCTCCCTATTTAACCATCAATGTGTTCAGATGTTGATCATGTACTTAATCTCATTTAATTAATAAAATTCTCTTTTTGGGGTCCGACACCCCCCCCTTATATTATAGACTAAACAAAGGTTTTTAATAAAATATTCAAAAATGTTTTCTAGTCAAGAAATGCAAAAAATTTTCTAAAAATCCAAAAGAAATCCAAAAATCCAAAATAAAAATGTATATTTTATTCAAGCATCTTTGAAGGCCAAGTCTTGATAATAGTCTCACTACTAATATCCTTCAACGATTGAGGTACATGTATTATCAATAAGTCATGACTATACCTTACCAAACAACCCTAGACTCAACTTCTTAGTGTCATGGTCTTAGCTTAATTTTAGTCTTATATGAACTTATGAATCAAAATCTAGGGTAAAAAATCCATCTAATAACCCTTGTTTCTGTGGGGTGGGCCCCACTAAAGAATGCTCCACTACTGCATGTAGATGGGGACATCTAAAAGATTCATAGCTCCAACTACCAATTAAGTAAAATTTGTCACATAAATATTGTTAGTTTATTCTAGTAATCCAAAAGATTTCCAAAATAGCCAAAAATCTATGATAGCCAAAATTCCACAAAATTCTTGCAAAATCATGTTTATGTTATGAACAAATCCCAAATATTCATAAAATATGCAAGGGCAAGTTGGGGACAATTCAAAAATTCCCCAAAAATTAGAAAATGGTATGGATAGATTAAAATATTATTTTTTATAAAAACAAGCGCAAAATGACACAATAGTTAAAATCATAGAAGAATAATAGAAGACTAGAAAGCAGAGAGAGCAGGAATAGAAAATTCATAACAATATGGAATAGCCATATGAAAGGAAAGTAAAATAAAAGTCCTTACTTGTGTTGGTAGAGTTTCCAAAATTTTCTCATGTCTTCCTTTTTGGCCTAATGCTCTCAATTTTATTTTTGCTTTGCTTAATTGGTGACACTTGAAATCCTTCTACAAACTATAATGAGACATATCTAAGACCACAATCTATTTATGAGGGGAAGAATGAAAGAAATAGGGCTAAAATTAGCTTCAATATAAAGAAGAAAGGATAACAATGTCTTTCAATAAAAAACAAAAATGTGATGGGACATGGTTTTGGCAAAATCCAATGACGACAAAACCCAACGATAAAAATTAGGTAATGGAAAACAAAGGATGGAAGAAAACACAAATCAAAGAAGAAGAAAAAAAATGCATATACATATATGCATTATACACACGTAAATTGCTTTATGAATGGTCATTGACTTTTCTCTTTTCTTTATAAGAAATTTTGATTTTTTAAAAACATTTTCATTTTCATAAGTTTATTTTCCTAATTTCTCTCTCCACTAATACCCCAACATTCAAACACTCATAACATGCACAATGGGACTTCAAATCAAATTCTACCTAATTATATGCTAAAATCTTATCTAAGCTTTACTTATCATAGTCACCTAGTTCAAATGCTAAAACTTTTACACTATTTTAGCAAACTAGAAAATGTGATATCTCTAAAACTTTAACTTCAATTTTAGTGGACTAAGGGTTAAAACTAATATTTTCAAATTTCCTAGACACATTGGTAAGGTTAGATTTTCAATAGGACATCATCCTAGGATACTTTCTTAACAAGGCTAATTTATGCAATATTTAATTATAATTTAAAATGAACTCCAAATCCTAGTTTAATTGATAAATCATGTTTTTCATCACTCTGATATTGGGGTGGTTGCGATATCAGGTACACGATATCGAGTATGTGATATTGCAGCTCAAGATGTGATATCGTACATTTGATATCGCAGGGTTACTCCTAAGTCTATAAACACCACGCCTAGGCGCACAATTTGAAGTACGTTTTTAGCAGTCAGTAGCGAAGCCCTGGTAGTTTGTCCATTTGAAAGTTAGAATATTTTCCAAGTGCCCGTAATAGGAGGTCTAAGTGTGAACAGATCTTTATTCAAGCATTGATGTACCTGAGCACACCATTATGATTGGCAATAAAGATGAGCTCTTTGATTCATCCTTGTAGCACTTGAGATTTCCTTTCTCATGCATTTATATTTTATTTTTTGTTAATTTTATTTTATGCACTTTACCTTCATGTTGTTAGCACAGCAATTCATTTTGATCAATTAAACAAATCAGTAAATTACACAAGCATGACCCCTTTGAGCATACGTGTGACACTTGGTAGCTCAGAAACGATTAGCATTTGATAGCCCAGCAGTGTTTACACGAAGTTTAGGATATGTTCGGGAAGTGGGAACAGTTACTTGTGTTAGGCTAGATTAGACTATAGTTTACTTAGCAATTACTCACTTTTATTTTTGATCACTCTTTCTTTTATTCTTATTCTAGGTGAGTAATTCTATAAAAACACAAAATAATAAAAATCATATGCCTCAGTCACACTTAACCATACAATTGCATTCCACAAGTGGGACTGGGAAGACAACGAATGAACAACACGCACACATTGTTTAGCTATAGTGTACTTAGTAATTACAGTCTATGGAATTTGACCGGATTGCACGTGAACACTTGTGATTTGTATGGTTGGGTGTAGGGGTACCTTGCCACTCATCCTTAATGACAAAAGGTAATAAGGAATATGTTTTGGATAGGGTTAAAGTTCAAAATTTCTCCATGAACATAGTATTATATAATCACATATGTTTCCCTTTTGGTATGTCAAAATCTTAGAGAAAATAAAGAATGTAGAATGTTTGTGTGTGATGATAATTTTGTAGGACTATGAGCAAGAACTTCACATTGAGATTCAAAACTTCATAAATGAGATCCACGATGAGATGTTAAAATAAAGACTAAGTGGACAAGATGAGAGCATAGATGAAAATGAAGTCTATGATCCAAATGAAGATGTTTTGAAGACTAACAAGAAGTCCAAGCATCAAAGAAATGCTTCATATCTCAAAATGCTTCTAGAGAGTATATGTCTAGCAAAAAAAGTAGATGTCTATCCTTGAGGATAGATGTCTATCAGTAGATGTCTACACTTTTAAGTACACGTCTCTAAGCCTATTTAAGCCTAGTGAAATTTAATAACCTCATTTTTCAAACCTTAAGAGTCAAATCTTACGAAAATAAAAATTATTATTATTATCATTAAATTAAATCTTAATTGAACACTATTTATTAACACAAAATGTCTTCTTCTCACAGGATCCCATCTCTGCCCAGGGTAGTTCAAGTACCTCAACAATATCGGGTGGTATATGCTCATCTTGATGAGTATGTACCAGACTTTACCTTCATTTTACATCAAGATGAACTAATGCAATGGAGTGATATGGAAGGAAACATTGTGTTGCCACTTGATCGATCTGTTCCAGCAATGCTCTAGTTAATGCTAGCATGACATGGGCTTCAACATCTCCATAGAGAATACGAGATGCGAGATCCCAACTCAAGGGATTATCATGTCACTAAAGCGCAAAGATTAAGGGATTGGTAGCTGGAGCACCAAAACAAGCTTTTGAAGGGTAAGAGATCAAACATCTTTCCACCTCCACTTGGCCCAATTGATGAAGGTGACCATTTCTTTAGTGATTCTCCTCTCTTTAACTTCATTCAAGAAGCCCTTAACTAGAATGTATAATCCACAGTACATAATCTAGGTTCTAGTCAAAATGGATCTAATGACAAAAGTGGATCAGAAGAAGCAAGTCAAGAAAATGGGGATAAAGGAGATCATGATCGTGATCATGGTCACAAGCATCAAAGGAAGGATGATAGGCACCAGCGTAGAGCAAGTTCCCCTTCTTCTTCCCCTTCATTGTCATCTTCTTATTTATCAGGTTCAGATCGTGGCCACAAATAAAATAATCGTGATGGAGGTGATCGACGAGACCAAAATAATAGAAGGGACCATCGAGATAGTCATGACCAAAGATGTGGACAATCTAGAGAGGCCCATCATCAAGAAAGAAGGGCTAGTAGGGAGCATCATAGGCACCACCATCATGGCCTTGATGAACCCCTACTTGCTACTCGGGATATGTTAAATATTGTAGAGGTTGTGAGGATTCCAACAAGGCATGTGAGGATAGTAGAATAAAGAGGTTAAATATGAACAACATCTCTCAGTTCGAGGGAGGATATGATGTTGATCCACAAAATCATCTTTAGGCCTTCTAGGATGCATGTGCTTTGTAGAATATTGAACATGATTGGCAAAAGTTCAAGGACACTCATAAAGGAAGCAGAAAGTTGGTAATGATCCTTGGAACAAGAATCAATCAGGTGGTAGAGTATGATGTTGGAATTATTCAATGAAAAATATCAAATGTACTCTCGAGTATCCAATCTAAGGAAACAAATTCAAGGGTGGAAACAAGGGAATCATGAGTCCTTAGATGTTGTTATTGGTCAATACTGCTCTTTATTGTATAGGTGTCTTGACCATGAATACTCTCAACTTGATTAACTTCACCATATCATAGACGGGTTGCAGTCTGAAACTAGGAAAACCCTTGGTGTTTATGCTCAAGGGAGATTGACAGATTTAAGTGCCCGTCGGATTCAAAAACTAATTGAGCAGGTAGCCAAGGAGGAGGGAGAGTTGAGAAAATGTCAAAGTGCAGAAGAATACAATAGAGACCCTTCTATTCAGAAAAAAGGGGGTTAGATTTTATGATAGTGAGGATGAATTTACCAGAGATGAGATGGTGAATTAGAAAACCTTGCCATTTTAGAAATTGCAATCAAAGATTATGATCAAGGTTGATCAGTTATGGGACTCCATGGACAATAGGTTTCAAGTTGTTCTAAAAATTATTGAAGAGTCCAAGGAGTAAAGCGGTGAGCGAGAGCATCAGAGATGTAAGGAAGCTGAACATGCCAAATCTAAGGGTAAAGGTAAAATAGTTGCAATAGAGATGGCTATGGATAGTGATTTAGATGATGATGGTGGGTGTTATGTTTGCCAGTATGAACATCCTAAGGGATGTTTCTTAGTTATATCACACTTGCAGGAATCTAGGGTGTATGCCTTACATCCATGACTTGCACAAAGGCAAACACCTAAAAGATTGCCTTATCCACAAGGCAATCCTCGGCAGTTTCACCAACAACAGCAATACTATCCAAGTGGAACTCTTCCGCAACCTTATGAAGTCTATCAACAGTGGCAGTAATCACAATCATGGGCATTGCCACCTCTAAGGTAGCAATACCCTTTTCGACAACCAGATCCCTACAGTTACTATGTTTAGCAACCTTCATCTCCAAGGGACTCTGATCATATTATTGCTTACCAATATCACCACTACCCTCCTGAAACATACCAATCGCCCTATCTAAGAAGGGATACCACCTACTATCCTCATGCACCTTCTGTTCTTGCACCTACTCCTCCACCTCTTGCACAACTACCACCTGCTCCATCCATGCAGGGTGAATTACTTGCATAACCACAACAAAGAAACACTACGAGGGTAGTTAACTTGCAATCGGTTAACCCATCTAGTGGGTCGGAACCACAAACAAGGAAAAGATCCTTCTTCCGATCTCGTAGTCAACCAAAGTCCTCGAATACAGTAGTGGTTGGTAACCTTGCTCCTCCACATTTCTTTATTTCCTCTCTATTCGAGTCCCTTTCAAACCAAAATCCCCCTCGAATCTATACTATAATGCTAACACATGCAATATTTGATTGGATTTGAGCTGGTAACCTACCTAGAAAATTAGCTGATCCTGGAAGTCCCCTAGTTTATTTGCAAATTGCTAGGAATGAGCCTTCCAGGATGCATGTGTTTTGCATAATATTGAAAATGATTCGCAAAAGCTGAAATTATTTTCAAGGACACTCATAAAAGGAAGTAGAAAGTTGGTATCAATCCTTGGAACCAAAATCAATTAGGCAGTAGAGTACGATTTTAGAATTATTCAATGAAAAATATCAAACGTACTCTTGAGTATCCAATCTAAGGAAACAAATTCAAGGGTGGAAATAGGGGAATCATGAGCCCTTAGATGCTGTTATTGGTTGATACTACTCTCTATTGCATAGGTGTCTTGACCATGAATATTGTCAACTTGATAAGCTTCGCCATATTGTAGACAGGTTGCAGTATGAAACTAGGAAAACCCTTGGAATTTATGCTTGAGGGAGATTGACAGAATTAAGCACCCATTGGATCCAAAAACTAATTCAGCAAGTAGCCAAGGAGGAGGGAGAGTTGAGAAAATGTGAAAGTGTAGAACAATACAATAGAGACCCTTCTATTCAGAAAAAGGGGGTTAGATTTTATGATAGTGAGGATGAATTTGCCAGAAATGAGGTGGTGAATTAGAAAACCTTGCCATTTCAGAAATTGCAATCAAAGATCACAACCAAGGTTGATAGGTATGGGATTCCATGGACAATAGGTTTCAAGTTACTCTAAAAATTGTTGAAGAGTCTAAGGAGCAAAGTGGTGAGTGAGAGCATCGGAGAGGTAAGGAGGTTGAACATGCCAAATCTAAGGATAAAGGTAAAATAGTTGCAATTGGGATGGCTGTTGATAGTGATTTAGATGATGATGGTGGGTGTGATGTTTGCCAGTATGAACATCCTAAGGGATGTTGCCCAGTTGCATCACAGTTGTAGGAATCTCGGGTGTATGCCTTACATCCATGACTTGCATAGAGGCAAACACCCAAAAGATTGCCTTATCCACAAGGCAATCCTTGATAGTTCCACCAACAATAGCAATACTATCCAAGTGGAACTCCTTCACAACCTTATGAAGTGTATCAACAGTGGCAATGACGACAATCGTGGGCATTGCCACCTCCAAGGCAACAATACCCTTACCGATAACTAGATCCCTACGGTTACTATGTTCAACAACTTTCATCTCCAAGGGACTCCTCTGGTCATATTTTTGCTTACAAATCTCACCACTACCCTCCTAAAACATACCAATCACCCTATTCAAGGAGGGATACCTCCTACTATCCTCATGCACCTTTTTTTCTTGCACATACTCCTCCACCTCTTGCACAACTACCACCTACTCCATCCATGTAGGGTGAATTACCTGCATAACCACAACAAGGAAACGCTACAAGGGTAGTTAACCTATAATTGGTTAACCCATCCAGTGGGTCGAAACCATGAACAAGGAAAAGATCCTTCTTCCAACCTTGCAGTCAACCAAAGCCCTTGGATACATCAATGGTTGGTAACCCTGCTCCTCCACCTTTCTCTGTTTCTTCTCTATTCGAATCCTCTTCAAACCAAAATCCCTCTTGAATCCATACTGTAATGCTAACACATTCTATATCTGATTAGATTTGAGCTGGTAACCTACCCAGAAAATTAGCTAATCTTGGAAGTCTCCTAGTTTATTTGCAAATTGCTAGGAATGAGCCTTCCAAGATGCATGTGCTTTGCAGAATGTTGAAAATGATGGGAAAAAGTTGAAATTATTTCTAAGGACATTCATAAAGGAAGCAGAAATTTTGTATTGATCCTTGGAACCAGAATCAATTAGGCAGTAGAGTACGATGTTAGAATTATTTAATGACAAATATCAAACGTACTCTTGAGTATCCAATTTATGGAAATAAATTCAAGGGTGGAAACAAGGAAATCATGAGCCCTTAGATACTATTATTGGTTGATATTACTCTCTATTGCGTAGGTGTCCCAACCATGAATACTCTCAACTTGATCAGCTTCACCATATCATAGATGAGTTGTGGTCTAAAACTAGGAAAACCCTTGATGTTTATGCTTAAGGGAGATTGATAGAGTTAAGTGCCTGTCGGATCCAAAAACTAATTGAACAGGTAGCTAAGGAGGAGCGAGAGTTGAGAAAACATGAAAGTGTAGAAGAATACAATAGAGACCTTCTATTTGGAAAAAGCAAGTTAGATTTTGTGACAGTGAGAATGAATTTGCTAGAGATGAGGTGGTGAATTAGAAAACCTTGCCATTTCAGAAATTTCAATCAAAGATCATGGCCTAGGTTGATCAGTTATGGGACTCCATGGAGAATAGGTTTCAAGCTATTCTAGAAATTGTTAAAGAGTCCAAGGAGCAAAGCGGTGAGCGAGAGCATCAGAGACATAAGGAAGCTTAACATGCCAAATCTAAGGGTAAAGGTAAAATAGCTGCAATAGAGATGGTTGCAGATAGTGATTCAGATGATGATGGTGGGTGTGATGTTTGCTAGTATGAACATCCTAAGGGATGTTGCCTAGTTGTATCACACTTGCAAGAATCTGGGATGTATGCCTTACATCCATGACTTGCACAGAGGCAAACACCCAAAAGATTGCCTTATCCACAAGTCAATCCTCGGTAGTTTCACTAACAACAACAATACTATCCAAGTGGAACTCCTCTACAACCTTACGAAGTGTATCAACAGTGGCAGCGACCATAATCATGGGCATTGCCACCTCCAAGGCAGCAATACCCTTATCGGTAACTAGATCCCTATGGTTACTATGTTCAGCAACCTTCATCTCTAAGGGACTCCTCTGGTCATATTGCTACATACCAATCTCACCATTACCCTCTTGAAACATACCAATCGGGATACCACCTACCATTCTCATGCACCTTTTGTTCCTACACCTACTCCTCCACCTCCTGCACAACTACCACTTGCTCCGTCCATGCAAGGTGAATTACCCACAGAACCACAAGAAAGAAATTCTATGAGGGTAATTAACCTGTAGTCGGTTAACCCATCCAGTGGGTCAAAACCATGAATAAGGAAAAGATCCTTCTTCCAACCTCGTAGTTGACCAAAGCCCTCGGATACATCAGTGGTTGGTAACCCTACTCCTCCACCTTTCTCTGTTTCCTCTCTATTCAAATCCCCTTCAAACCAAAATCCCTCTCAAATCAATATTGTAATGCTAACACATGTTGTATCTAATTGGATTCGAGTTGGTAACCTGCCTAGAAAATTAGCTGATCTTGGAAGTTCCCTAGTTTATTTGCAAATTGCTAGGAATGAGCCTTCCAGGATGCATGTGCTTTGCAGAATGTTGAAAATGATTGGCAAAAGCTAAAATTATTTCCAAGGACACTCATAAAGGAAGTAGAAAGTTGGTATTGATCCTTGGAACCAGAATCAATTAGGCAGTAGAGTACAATGTTGAAATAATTCAATGACAAATATCAAATGTACTCTCGAGTATCCAATTTAAGGAAACAAATTCAAGGATGGAAACAAGGGAATCATGAGCCCTTAGATGCTGTTATTGGTTGATACTACTCTCTATTGCATAGGTGTCTTGACCATGAATACTCTCAACTTGATCAGCTTCTCCATATTGTAGATGGGTTGCAGTATGAAACTAGGAAAACCCTTGACATTTATGCTTAAGGGAGATTGACAGAGTGAAGCGCTTGTCAGATCCAAAAATGTGAAAGTGCAGAAGAATACAATAGAGACCCTTCTATTTGAAAAAAGGGGGTTAGATTTTGTGATAGTGAGGATGAATTTTCCAGAGATGAGGTGGTGAATCAGAAAATCTTGCCATTCTAGAAATTGCAATCAAAGATCATGGCCAAGGTTGATCAGTTATGGGACTCTATAGACAATAGGTTTTAAGTTGTTCTAAAAATTGTTGAAGAGTCCAAGGAGTAAAGCGATGAGCAAGAGCATCAAAGAGGTAAGGAAGCTAAACATGCTAAATCTAAAGGTAAAGGTAAAATAGCTGCAATAGAGATGGATGTGGATAGTGATTTAGATGATGATGGTGGATGTGATGTTTGCTAGTATAAACATCCTAAGGAATGTTGCCCAGTTGTATCATACTTGCAAAAATCTAGGGTGTATGCCTTACATCCACAACTTGCATAGAGGCAAACACCCAAAAGATTGCCTTATCCATAAGGCAATCCTTGGCAATTTCACCAACAACAGCAATACTATCCAAGTGGAACTCCTCCACAACCTTATGAAGTGTATCAGAAGTGGCAGTGACCATAATTATGGGCATTGCCACCTCCAAGGCAACAATACCCTTACCAGTAACCAGATCCCTACGGTTACTATGTTTAAAAACGTTAATCTCCAAGGGACTTCTCTAGTCATATTGTTGCTTACCAATCTCAGCACTACCCTTTTGAAACATACCAATCATCCTATCCAAGGAGGGATACCACTTACTATCCTCATGCACCTTCTGTTCATGCACTTACTCCTCCACCTCCTACACAGCTACCACTTGCTTCATCTATGTTGGGTGAATTACCTGCATAACCACAACAAAGGAACGCTACGAGGGCAGTTAACCTGCAATCGGTTAATCCATCGAGTAGATCAAAATCATGAACAAGGAAAAGATCCTTCTTTCGACCTTGTAGTCGACCAAAGCCCTTGGATACATCAGTGGTTGGTAACCCTGCTTTTCCACCTTTCTCTATTTCCTCTTTATCCAAGTCCTCTTCAAACCAAAATCTCTCTTGAATCCATACTGTAATGCCAACACATGCTATATCTAATTAGATTCAAGTTAGTAACCTACCCAAAAAATTAGCTAATCTTGGAAGTCCCCTAGTTTATTTGCAAATTGCTGGGAATGAGCCTTATAGGGCTCTTCTTGACTCTAGTTTTGGTGTTAACTTGATCTCGCATGAGATGTATATAATGTGGAACCTTTCTCCTTTGAAGAAGAGCAACATTTGACTTGAACTGGTAGACTAGTCCATCATTGTTCCATTGGGATTAGTTGAAGACATCGTCACTATTGTTTGTGGGTGGTCATATCCCACTGCTGGTAATCAAAGTGGAGACCTGCAAGGGGGACTTTCCAATTATTATGAGAAGGGTGTGGGTAAGTATTGTTGATGTTAAAATGGGCATTAGAGATATTTCCTTGGAAATATCAAAAGAAAATGAATTTGGAAAGATTGAGAAGAAGAGAGTTCCATGTATTGTGTACAACAATTCAGGATGCCGTTGTGTGTAGAAGTTATGGTTAGTAAAGCACACATCTGTCTTTGCATGCAAGTAGTGTGCACCAGAAGTTGATATCTAGAAATATTTGTACATAGTAGCCACAAAACAAGAAGGCACCCAGTGGTTGACAGCTGATGCTAGTAGCAGTACATTATGCATGGAACCAATTGAGGGCCTAATGTACGAATATGTTACAAGTATGGATGAACTCGAGCAAGTTTACTACCAGCTCTTCCAAGGAGCAAATGATGATGTCAATTGGGATGAGTTGGAAATTCTTGACAGTTTTAAATAAGAGCCCCTTGAATTGAAGATGCTACTAGCTAGAATGGAGTATGTCTTTTTCAAAAATGGAAAGTCGGTTATCATTAATGCCAAGCTTGTTGTAGAACAGAAGAGAAAATTCATAAAAGTTGTTGAAAGATGGTCAGCAGCCTTTGCCTGGCCATATTCCGAGCTCACTAAGATAGATCCAAGAATATGCCAACACCAAATATACATTAACCTCACCGTTAAGCCGAAATGATAGCCCCAACGATATTTGAATCCCAAGTTAAAATAAATTGTCAAAGAGGAGATTGAGAAACTCCTCAAGGTCGGATTCATCTAACCTGTCATAGATAGTGAGTGGGTTAGTTCACTTGTCATTGTGCCAAAGAAAGGAGGCAAATGATGGGTATGCATTAATTTTTGGTTGCTTAATATGACAACTTTCAAGGATTATTTTCCATTGCCTTTCATTGACCAAGTGCTGGACACCATTTTGGGGCACAGTTATTATAACTTTCTTGATGGTTATAATGGCTATAACCAAATTTGAATTGCACTAGTGGACTAGGTAAAGACAACTTTCACAAGTCCTTGGGGGACTTTTGCTTACTGACAGATGCTATTTGGTCTATGTAATGCCCTAGCCACATTTCAAAGATTAGTTCTCAACATTTTCCAATAGATTTGTAACAGGATAGAAGTTTTTATGGATGATTTTCCTACCTACGGAGCTACATTTGAGCAAGATCTAGACCATCTTGAGTAGGTGTTGAAAAGATGTGTTGAAACAAACCTCCAGCTCAATTGGCAAAAGAGCCATCTTATGGTCTATGAAGGCACAGTTTTAGGGCATTGCATCTCAAAAGCAGGAATCGAGGTGGATCTTGAGAAAATAAGGGTCATCCAAGGAATAACCTATCAACCTAAAATAGTTAAAGAAGTTCAAACATTCCTTGGTCATACTAGCTACTACCGGTGATTCATCGAGAATTTTTCCAAAATCACCAAGTCATTGGTAGAATTGATGAAGAAGGATGCATTATTCGTCTAGATCCCCTGCATGTGAATCATCATTTCAATAATTGAAGCAAAAGCTTGTTGAAACTCCCATTCTTCAAGCACTAGATTGGTCCAAACCATTTCATGTGATGACTAATGCATTGAATTATGCTTTGGGGGTAGTGCTTATGTAGATGGATGATCAAAAATGTCCATATTACATTCACTACGTAAGTTGGAGCATCGTAGATGCACAACTGAGCTAAACCACCACAAAAAAGGAGTTGATGATAGTGGTGTTTGCTTTAGAGAAGTTCAAGTACTATATGCTTGGCTACAAAGTGTTTGTGCACATAGATCATAACGTCATCAGATTTCTAATGAACAAACCAATGGTGAGCCCCTGTGTCATATGGTGGCTTGTGATTTTGCAGGAATTCGATCTCATAATAGTAGATCGTAAAGGTGTGGAGAATGTGGTCGGGGATCACTTATCATGACTAAGATGGGATAACAAGGAGAAAGAGAGCCCTTTATCCATCAATTCCTTGATGAATCTCTCCTTGTAGGTGTTATCAATGCACAAATTCCTAATGAACCAAAATGGTATGACACATCCTCACTTATCTGCTTAAGCAAGAACTATCGTAAGGGTTGGACACTAAAAAGAAACAATAGTTTCTTCACTAGGTCAAATATTTCATGGAGATTAATGAAAACCTTTACAAGGTTTGTCTTGATGGCTTGGTACGTTGGTGTGTCCTTGATATAGATCAACTTTGCATTCTTTAGGATGCTTATGAAGGTTCTTGTGGGGGTAATTATGCTGGGAGATGCACAACCATAAAAATCCTTATGGTGGGGTATTATTGGCCAACAATCTTCAGGGATGCACACCAATTCGTCCGCGCTTGTGATCATTGCTAGAGGGATGGTGGAATGATAGCTCGAATGGAGTGACCAAAATAGTGGATACAATCTCTTGAACCATTCGACATTTGGGGCATTGACTTTATGGGTCCCATTGCATATTTATCAAATGGGAAGGTGTATATAAGAGTTGCACTTGACTATTTTACTAAGTGGGTAGAAGTAGCAGCCGTCATCGACTCGATTTGTATAACAAAATGTTGTAAACAGGTTTGGTGTATCGTGTGCATTAATTTCTGATAATGAAACTCATTTTACAGGTCTCACTTTCTACAAGTTAATGCAATGCTTGGGGGTTGAACATAAATTCATGACACCATATCACCCCCAAGCTAATGGTCAAGTTGAAGTTACTAATTGAGAGATTACAAAAATTTTAACACATACCATTAGCAAATATCGAAGGGATTGGAGCACTAAATTAAATGATGCCCTTTGGGCTTATTGCTCCAAATGGAAGCTTCTCATAGGTTATTCTCCCTATGAGCTTGTGTACAGAAAACTACCAACATTGCCCATCCACTCCGAGCTTCGTACACTCTCTATAGCTTGTGATCTTAACGTCGATCTAAGTCTAGCAAAAAAAGAACAATAAATAAGCCTCAGCTTGCTAGATGAAAATTAGTTAATGGCCCTATCATCCAATGAAAGACACAAGGCATTTAACAAGAAACGTCATGACCTCAAAATAAGAAAAGTAAAGTTTCAACCAGGAGACAAGGTTCTATATTGGAATCATACACATGTATCCCAATGAACCAAATTCCAAACATTGTGGGAAGGACCTTACATTATTGATGAGACTTTTTCATCTGGGGCCATGATCATCTACAAACTTGATAACCCAGGTAAAAAAAAATTAGTTAACATTCAACAAATAAAACCTTTCCATAAGCCTAAGCCAACCAATGCAACAAACACCTCGTTAGATGGACAACCACACTCAATCTTTCGGATCTCTCCCTTCCAACTTAGTCATGGGGGAGATGGCCACCCATACTAACACGTTTGGTAGCTTCTTAGTTTTTGACCTTTTTGATTTACACATTTTTGGTTTTACAACTTTTTGTTTTCATCTTGTTTATTTTACATTTTTATTTTTGTTTTTGTTTTTATTTTACATATTTGTATTTTTTAAGGTTATTGGTCTTTTCTTAGTTTTTCTTTTATACCAATGTTAATATATTCAATATTTATTATCTACTCTTTTATTTTCTTTTATGGTTATGTTTGTTTATGTTTGATGTGTTTCCATATTTTTTCTGCTAATAAGTTGGCAGGTATAATGGTAATGCACTACTTGATGGTGGTATGCTTTCTTTGTAATTTGATTGTTGATGTCTAGTTTCTGACTTTGAATGTCGTTACTGATGATTGGGACATGGTTTCTTTTCATGTAATAGGTAGTGAGTCCACATCATCCACCCATCCACATACTCTATGGTTTTCTTTGTTTTGGAAGCATGTAGTCTCTTCTTCATTAATACAACTTTAATAAATTGGTGACTTGTGTAGTTTCTAGAATCGGGAAGGAATCAAATGTTTGGATAGGGTGTGACTTCAAGGGGATGTGGTATTCTTTATGCTTTTCTATTTTCCTGTGTAGGGGTGTTCTCGTAAGCTCCTCACCATTCTGCATCATTTCACAATAAGAAGTCCAATAAGTCCTTGCATAATGTGGTCCTCATCATAGAAAGAAAAAAAAGAAAAAAAGAAAAAAGAAAAGAAAAGAAAAGATGAGGATTCAAAGCACACCCCTTGGACAAAATAAATGGGAAAACACATGGGTCTTTGCATGGTGTGGTTCCCATTCAAAAAAAAAAAATATGGGAATTCAAAGGACACCCCTTAGAGCAAATAAAAGGGCTACAAGCATTGGTTATGAGACTTGTCTTATCTCCTCTAACTAAGGCCCTTTCTCACTTTCTACCTTCACTCCAATTTGGCATAGTGGTTGTTTTGTGGAAGCATTCTTGTGTCTCAGGGGATGGACTTGTCTTAGAATGTCAATGTGAAGTCATTGAAAGTGGTTAGTTTTGATTTGGACTAAGGAAGGATCCTACCAAGTCAATTAATCACAAAATCCACAAGGGACTATATGTGACCATAATTAGGAACTCCATCCCACTTTCTCTGTCATCCATCTATGCTTTCCATGTCTCACCTCATTACTAGTTTCATGTTTTGATTCAATGTTCTGGTTTGATGTGTTGGGTTTCTCAGTTAGTTACTTTTGGGTTTTTGTACTTAACTTTCCATAACCATTAATCATCCATGGTGCCCATGGACTCATTGGTTTGAAGTTATGCAAGGGCATAAAAGGCCTATGCCTGCTTTGGGGAGGACCCACTTGCATATCTTTTGGTTTGGTTAAGTTAAGTTCTTTACCTTTAGACATTATTACAATCAAATTCTTTTTATTTATCCCATCCATGTCATTCAATTGTACGCACCTTCATAATTGTTTGTAATGAATTCCTTTTTATTATTTTAAATACCCCTTTTCTAGTACTCCATGTGTTAAGCTTTTTCTGAATTATATGGATCGCTTCTCTTATTTAACCCATTTGTTAGTCTTTCCGCTAACAACATCAAGCAACCAATCTATCACAATCACAATCTAGCTAGATAAAATCACCAATGACACAAGGTACTCACCCATTATCTATTGCACTATATAAATACTAATCCTTGGTTTTGTTGTGAGTGCAGTAGGAAGTGTGGACTGGAAGTGGGACTGTCATCACCAAGGAGGATGCAACCATATCACTTGCGAGAGATTGTTCATGACTACTAGATCTCTTTTATCTCTCCCTCATTCTTCTAATACCAAGAGGGGTTTGATGTTCTTTGTATTTGTTGGTGTTCTTTCCTATTATCATGAACACCCAATGTTATACACCATTGTCATATTGTATGCTTGGGCACTTTTGTATTTGTCTATTTTCTTTGTCACTCTACATGTTAGTCAAATAATTCTACACCCCCTATTATATTTTGTAAAGGACTTGTTCCTCTTCTATACTTGAGGATGAGTTTTTATTTAGTTGTGGGGGTATGATAAATCATGTTTTTCATCACTCCGATATCAGGGTGTCCATGATATTGAGTACACAATATTGGGTACACAATATCATAGCCCAAGATGTGATATCGTACATTCGATATCACAAGGTTACTCTCGGGTCTAAAAATACAGCCCCTAGGTGCATAATTGGGAGTACATTTTTAGCAGTTAGTAGCAAAGCTTTTGCAGTTTGTTCATTTGAAAATTAGAATAGTTTCCAAGTGCCTGCAACAGGAGGTCTAAGTGTGAACGGATCTTTATTCAAGCATTGATGTACTTGAGCACACCATTGTGATTGGCAATAAAGATGAGCTTTTTGATTCATCCTTGCAGCACTTGAGATTTCCTTTCTCATGCATTTATATTTTATATTTTATTAATTTTATTTTTTGCACTTTACCTTCATGTTGTTAGCACAACAATTTATTTTGATCAATTAAACAAATCATTAAATTACATAAGCACAACCCCTTCGAGCATACGTGTGACACTTGGTAGCTNATTTTTGATTACTCTTTCTTTTATTCTTGTTCTAGGTGAGTAATTCTATAAAAACACAAAATAATAAAAATCATATGCCTCAGTCACACTTAACCATATAATTGCATTTCACAAGTGGGACTTGGAAGACAACGAATGAACAACATGCACACACTATTTAGCTCTAGTGTACTTAGTAATTATAGTCTACGGAATTCGACTGAATTGCACGTGAATGCTTATGATTTGTATGGTTGGGCGTAGGAGTACCTTGCTGTTGATCATTAATGACAAAAGGTAATAAGGAATATGTTTTGGATAGGGTTAAAGTTCAAAATTGCTTCATGAACATAGTATTATATAATCACATATGTTTCCCTTTTGGTATGTCAAAACCTTAAACAAAATGAAGAATGTAGAATGTGTGTGTGTGTGTGTGTGATGATAATTTTGCAAGACTATGAGCAAGAACTTCACATTGAGATTTGAGACTTTAGAAATGAGATCCATGATGAGATGTACAAATGAAGACTAAGTGTACAAGATGAGAGCATAGATGAAAATGAAGTCTATGATCCAAATGAATATGTTTCGAAGAGTACCAAGAAGCCCAACCATCAAAGAAATTCTTCATATCTCAAAATGCTTCTAGAGAGTATATGTGTAGCAAAAATAGCAGATGTCTATCCTTGAGGATAGATGTCTACCAGTAGATGTTTACACTTTTAAGTAGACGTCTCTCCTACATTTGGGGCATTCTTAGTGAGATGTCTAAAGTTTGAAGTAGATGTCTATACTAGTTGTTTGATGGTCACTACATGAATTTTGAGGAGTTTTTAGGAACTTTGAGGCTATAAGATAAAGTGAAAGTCTTGGGAATTATGTAAGCACTGTTCATCTAAAGATTCATCATTGGCTACTCTAAGAGAATTTGTCTTTGCTCTTCATTGTATCATCATTTTCTTGTTTTGATTGTATTGAGCTTCAAGTATAAGGATTTGTAAATCAAGTTACACTTTTTCCTTGTTCCTTTTTTCTTTGTTGTAGCCTTGTGGTATTGATGTGCTTCTTACTAGAAGACATCTTTATTGAGCTTGCTAGGACCTTGCGAGGTTGAGTAGTTTTGTGGCAACAAAATACTCTAGTGGAGAGCTCACTTTTGTGAAGGTTGTAGTATCCTCTAAACCACATTCTAAGCTTGTCTGAACCTTGTGGGGTTGAGTGGTTTTGTGGCAATGAGACACTCGAAAGTGGAGCTTAAAGCTATTACAGGGTGTGATGCCCTTCAAACCACAATTTAAAGAAACAAAGTATGGAGATGTGCACAAATTCTATACTTCAAGTATGGATGTGCCCAATTTGGGGAACCACATAAAATTTTTGTTTGTTTTTTATGGCTACAACATTTAAATTGGGGAATTTATTCAATCCTCCTTCTAAGTTGTTGATCCACAACATATGCATAATAAAATAAAAAGATGCATAATAAAGAATAAATGTGCATAATAAATATTGAATATACATAACTAAATATGCATAAAGAATAAAATCTACATAGCAAAATATTTGTAAAGGTATAATAGCTAATCAATGCAATTTACTTTAAATGTACTTAGTTAATATTTACATTCCCATGCACGTTAATCAATCAGTGGANGACAATAAGATTGAGATTGGTTCATATTCATTACAACACTTTAACTTAGAATAGATTTACTTTCAATGCAATTTACTTTAAATGTACTTAGTTAATATTTACATTCCCATGCACGTTAATCAATCAGTGGAATGAGTGTGACCAGTTTTGAGTATCAACATGTATTCGTTTAGTAATCCCAGTATTGTTATTGCTTGGTTCACCCAATAGCATAACACTTGGTAATCCTAGTAGTGGGTATGTGAGTTTAGGACATGTACAAAAAGCTGGGAATGAACACTCATTTCCCTTAAGCTAGCTTAGAATTTATCTTCTTGTTATTAAATAGATTAAATAATTAATTTCGCTATTATTGTTAAGGTTAGTTTAAGGCCCTAACAACATGATAATCATATGCCTCACTTTGGACTAAACCATACATCATAAAGCTACCACTAGTCCAAGTGAGAAGATAGTGATGTGTGATCAATGCTTAACAATCTAGATACCACACTAGTTCTATTTATGAAATTTGACCAGATTGTATGTGGATGCTTCTGATTCGTATGATTGGGCATAGGGGGTACTCGCTACTCATCAATGGCACCATTACTAGGGATGGTGCTAGTTATCTAGATTACTTATATTATAAACGATTGTTGTAAAAGTATTAGTGATTTATCTTTTCAAAAATATTAATATTTTAAGTCACACACATTATTAATTAAAAACATGTCTTCTTCACATGGAGCTAATAATCCATCACATGATGAGAACACTAGTAGGAAAAATGGTAGGATCTATATTGAAGAGAATTTGAGTGAATCACTAAACACATGGGTCTCATATGTTCATTTAGATCCTTACTACAGTCAAAGACTAAATTCAACTGATGCAACCAATCCTAGAGGAGATGAAGTAAGTCCTAGAATAAGGAGGACTTCAAGGCCTAGAACCTCCTCCAAAAGTAGAAGAGATAAATCAAGGGACCATAGTGGGAGATATAGGAGCCATGACGATTCTCCTAGTTCACCATCTTCCTCTTCATCTTTAATGTTTAGTTTTGACAAAGATGAACATAGTTATAGAGATAGAGATACACTAAGGGATCAAGATGAAGATAGAAATAGAACAAAAAGGCAAGATGAAAGACATCAAAGTGAGCACAGACGAGATCATCACTATCAGACAAATAGAGATGGAGATTATCACCATGACATGTCTAATGAAGATGAATCCTTGTTGGTTACTAGGAGCATGATACAAATTAGGGAGGTGTTCAAACATCTCATAGGCATCAAAGAAAAATCTTCAAAAAACAATTTGATATGAACAACATTCCTAAATCTAAGGGAGGCTATGATTTTGATCCCCTACATCATTTACAAATCTTCCATGATGCTTGTGCCTTACAAAACATTGAAAGTAAGTTGCAATAGATTAAGCTCTTTCCTAGGATACTAGTAGAAGAAGCTGAAAGTTGGTATAGATCATTGAAACTAGATTTAATACACTAGTGATCCATGATGCTTGAACTCTTCAATGCAAAATATCAAACCTATGAAAGAGTGTTTAATCTAAGAAAAAAATCCAAGGGTGAAAGCAAAAAAATAATGAATCCTTAGATGTAGCCTTGGATAGATACTATTCGCTACTACATAGATGTCTAGGCCATGGTTTTTCTTAAAAAGAGCAGCTTCTCCACATCATAGATGGACTTTGTAATACAATGAGGGAGACCCTTGGGATCTATGCTCAAGGATGATTATCAAAATTGAGAGTGCATTAGATACAAAGTTGAGTTAAACAAGTAGAAAAAGAAGAATGAGAGGTATGTAAAAGGAAGAGTTTAGAGGAATATAACTGGGACCTAAATCTTCATGAAAAAGAGATCCATATTTATGATCAGGAAAAAGAAGGAGCTCTTGATGATGTAAAAGGAAGAGTTTAGAGGAATATAACTGGGACCTAAATCTTCATGAAAAAGAGATCCATATTTATGATCACACAAAACCTTACCAATGCAAAAGTCTATCATCGAGATTGAAGCAAGGGTAGATAGGATGTGGGAGTTGATGAATGAAAAATTTACAACGAACTTGAAAATCATAGAGGAGAAGGTAAAACAAAAAGGCTTAAGTGATCAAAATAAGAAGAGAAAAAAGAACAAAGAAATAAGAAAGGACACTTTTAAGAAAAAAGGGAAAATAGTTATAGTAGAAGAGGTTATAGACTCAGATACAAAAGAGGATGATGACAAAATGAACATCCAAAGGGCTATTGCCCAATTATGTTACATCTACAAGAGTTTGGAGCTTTTGCTTTGAATCCTAGGTTTGTAGAAAAGTGAATGCCTAAGAGATTGCCTTATCCACAAGGCAATTATAGATAGTTCTTCAACCAAAAAAACTATCCCAATGGGACTTCTTATCAACCTCAAAAATACTATTAACCCCAGTGGCAAAAACCACAATCATGGAAGATGGCATCAACAATTCAACAATACCCTTATTGCTAGCTAGACCCTTATGGATATCATGTTCAACAACCTATTTCTCCAAATGGTTCTCCTTCCTCTACCTCAAATCACTGTTACTACTCTCTCGAATACCATAAACCCCCAAGATCTCCTATGGGATTACCATCTCATGCCTCTTATCATTTGTCGCATCCTTAATACTTTCATACTTTCCTCCAACATATGTCACCACCAACAATGTAGGAAGGAGTGGCACCACAGTCTCAACAGAAGAATGCCACTTGTCTTGTCAACATACAAGTGAATGATAATGTTGGTAGATCTTAGCAAAAATATTGAAAATGTCCTTTCTTTAGGATAGTTTCCACAGATGTCAATAAAACTGGTAGACCTACTAGCTTATCAGAACTAGTACAAGGACAATCTGGTGCAGCCCCCTTCCTCATAAAAACAATGTCTCCTAATCCTACATAAAAGCCAACAACCATTACCACTCTAACAAAAAACATAAAAGATGAACCTATCATTGTGGAGAGATAGAAAATTCCATGCATTACTAATAATGATAAAGGGTGTAGTTGTGGGCAAAAAGTTTAAAGTATGAACACAATCCTTATACCGACCCACAACAAAGTTAAGAACAAGTGTGTGTGCAAAACCAAGTCTACATAGTAGCCACTAAACCAAAAGACACCCTGTGGCTTGAAAATGAGATACAAAACCATTCAAAAGATGTATGGAAAGATCCAACCCACTTATTAGTTCTTGTCCTAAGAAAATGATCTAGACAGAAAACTTAGAGAAGAACATTTGACACTCTGACTATACACTAAAAGAATATTTTAAACAAGGAGACATAAGAACTAAAATTGAAAATAAACAAGGAAACATGTTTAGATCCCTTAAAAAGAAAAAACCTTCTAGTCTAGCTAAAGATATGTTTCCAAATGATTAAAACATGATTATTATCAATGTTAAATATGCTAACAAGTAAAAACTTAAATAATTCAAGATGATCAATGGAAAAAGGATGGCGTATAACCAAGGGAATATGTGGTCCATTTTTTGAATGCTCACCCATGAGCTTAGTCATGGGGGAGATGCCCCATCTTGAATCAAGAACTAATAAGTGCATTTTCACTTTTTTGTTTTATAATTTTTTATCCTTTTTCTAATCCTTAATATATCTTCAATTTCTTGTTTTTTTTATTTTCTTTATAATTTTCTATTTTCTTGAGTCATTTCCTTTATGTTTTATGAATGTCTACTATGTTTTTGTTAATAATATTACTAGTCATGATGCAGAAGTTGACAACATGTGTTGGGTTTTTGTCCTATGCTATCAATATGATTGGGTAAACAATTGTGTAAAGCAGTGAGACCACATAATCCATCCCTCTAGTTCTATAAATAAGAGGTATTTATCATGAAAGTAATATGGTTCTTCTTACACAAAACTAAAATTAACTAATGATCATTGTGCCTTGAAGAAAGAGGGAAAAACCAAGTGGGAATGGCAAAGGGTGTGACCTCAAGGTGATTTTTTGGGTTCTCTTTTTGAATTTCTTATTGGAGCTTATGACTCATCATTGAATGTATCATTACTCTTATTATTGACCAATAAACAAGAAGCATGTCTTTGCATGGTGTGGTTCCCAAAAAAAGAAAAAAAAAAGAAAAGAAGAAGAGAAAAAGAGACAAAATGAAAAAAGAATTCAAAGGACACCCCTTAGACATAATAATGGGATACAAGCACTAGTTATGGGGTTGGAAAGACATGTTACCCATGCTTGAAGGCATCCCTCTAACTAAGGCCCTTCCTTCCTTCCTTCTTCTCCATTGTTCTCTTTTTAGAGTGATGTTTGTTCTCTGTGATTGTTGTAGACTCATGATGATAGGCAGGAAGGACCAGATCAATGCGAGGCCATTGCTAATGGTATGGACTTAGTCTAAAACTTGGATAGGATAAGTATGATGATAATTTTAATCACAATTGACACAAGAACCTATTGCAGACATCATTAAGTACCTTACATCCTAATATCTGAAATCCCTTCTCATCACATTATTCACTTCATTGCTGCATGCATTTATGGACCTTAGAGCCTTATTGATAATGTGAATAACTTATTGATTTTAGTTACCTTAGAGCATTGGGAAGCATTATTATGAAATCTTCTTAAGTCTAAATGCTAATTTTTTTTTTGAATTTTAAGCTAACTAAGGGATCTAAGAAAGGTTAATCATTATAGAAAAAAATTACCAAAAGCGATGTTGATCCTTTGGTGATTGTAGGTGATGCTAAAAAAATAGCTTAAGGTTGAAGGTCCTTTACAAGGCAAGAAAAATAGGCCAAGAGAATGATAGAGGAGGATATACCCATGGATATATAGTAGCACATACATGGATTAAATCTTAAACATCATATGTTTGATGGACCCATGTGTCGATGAGAATAAATTTTAGTCCATCCTTCAGAAATGTTCTGCATAAAAAGAGAACAATCAAGGTTGGAAAGACAACCATTGCTAAGGAAAATAAGAAGATTCATCTTCGATGGATTTTTAAAGACCTTTGCAATTTTGTGAACTTTGATGTTTGTCCAATCTCTTTGTCATTTTCTAATACATCCACTCGAATAAAACTGTACAATGTTGCACTCAAAGTCAATTAGTAGTTAGAGTGAGTCAATAATCTCATACCTTTTCAATGTGTAAGAAGCTCAATCCTATTTTGTTCACTCAAGGATGAGTTTTTTGGTAAGGCATGGGGGTATGATAGAACATGAAATGGCTAATACATCGCATTTACGTTGTAGCATTCCCTACTACAACACTTCTACATTGTAGCATCTTCTAATACATCACATTTGATATGTCATAAATGCAATGTTACAATTATAATAAATGCTTATAAATACAAGCCTACTACCATTCATTTGATACCGTTTGGTCATTCTAGTAGCTAGACTCTTGTAATTTTATTTCGTGATCTTAGCAAATAGTCAATGAGAGTTCATAGTGTGAATGTGAGTTAGTTGTACGATGTCTTATTCAAGTGGCATTGTACCTGGATACCTTCCTTTGAATGACAATAAGATTGAGATTGATTCATATTCATTGCAACACTTTGACTTAGAATAGATTTACTTTCAATGCAATTTACTTTAAATGTACTTAGTTAATATTTACATTTCCATACACATTAATCAATCGATAGAATGAGCATGACCAGTTTCAAGTGTAAACACGTATTTGCTTGGTAATCCCATTAGTGTTATTGCTTGGTTTGCCCAGTAGCATAACACTTGGTAATGCTAGTAGTGGGTACATAAGTTCAAGACATGTACGACAAGCTGGGAATGGACACTCATTGTCCTTAGGCTAGATTTGAATTTATCTTCATGTTATTAAATAGATTAAATAATTAATTTCTATGTTATTGTTGAGGTTAGTTTAAGGCCCCAACAACATCATAATAATATGCCTCACTTTGCACTAAACCATATGTCATAAAGTTACCACTAGTCCAAGGGAGAAGATAGCAACCTGTGATCAATGCTTAACAATCTCGATACCACACTAGTTCCATCCATGGAATTCGATCAGATTGCACATGAATGCTTATGATTTGTTTGGTTGGACATAGGAGGTACCTGCTGCTCATCAAAGTTTATTACAAAATTATAGAGGTAACTGAACTCACTCACTAACTAACTGACTTGTACATTACATCTTTTATTCAAGTGGCTTACAAAATTACAAAACATTAGACACATGTTAGAGAGATTATAAAATTGCAGGTCTTCAAACTATGCTCCAACAATAGGTCTTCATTTTATTCTAGATAGTTGATGAGTGGCAAGGTACCCTTACACTCAACCATACAAATACAAGCATCTCACGCGCAATTCGGTCGAACTCCAAGGACTAAGTGCTTACGCGCCCTAATGGAACACTTAAGGTTAAGCAATCACTGTCTTCCCAAACTTACTTGTATTATTACGGTTGTATGGTTAAGTAAGTTTGAGGTATATAATTTTTATGTCTTTTATCTTTTTAATGCCTTATGCTAAGAGGGAAGGGTGAAGAGACTAAGTGACTAACTTTCATTAACTAAGTTATAATTATCCTAGCACTAGTATCTGTTCCCACTTGCCGTACACACCCTGAACCAGTGCAATGCTACTGGGATTACCAAACGCTATTTGTTACTAGGTTACCAAGTGTTACACACGTGCTTTGAGCGGTCGTACTGAATGCACTTAACTAGAAGTCAAGGGTTGAGAGAGATTAATTATCTAAGAAAGCATTTAAACATTTAACAGTAATTAAATCCTATTTAGCTTAGTTCACATGCTGCAAGGTTTATTAGAAAGTTCATCTTTATTGTTGTACAAAAATGTGTGCTTAGGTACAATTTGCTTGAATAAAGATTCGTTCACTTTGAGACTCCTACTATGGGCACATGGAAATTATTCTAACTCTGGAATGGTAAAACTGCTATAGTTTGGCTAAGGGTCTAGATCTAGATGAGTAAACAAGGGAAAGTTGCCTCTTATTTATAGAACTGGTGACAAGTTATGATATCACGTACGTGATATCACAGGGGCCAATGCGATATCACGGATGCGATATTGTATACGTGATATTGCGGCTCATCATACCCCCATGACTGAATGAAAAGTCATCCTCGAGTTCCTTACAAAATATTGGAAAGGTATGGGATTATTGACTTGAATGATACTAATGGTGAATGGGGTGACATGTGAATAGAACATCATTAGAAAACATGACAAAATTAGTGTCCATGACAACAAGAGTGAACACTATACACATTTGACATCTAGCCTTATTTGGCAGCTGAGAGAGAAGAGAGAAAAGAGAGAGAAAAGAAGAAGTTTGTTGCTGCCGATGCCAAGATTGCACTTTTCATTGTTCATCCATAAGCACACCATCAATCTTGTTCCTTGCTTAAGTGCTTCAGCACCAATCCATTCCATGTGTTTCCTCTAGATCCCCTCCATTGGTGTATGATTGTCATTTGCACATACAACATAGTCTTATATTAGTAAGGGAAAATGAATCATAATGCAATTGATACCTTGCCTTAGTATAAGGTCCATTGGTTGAGTTGTGATATGGATGATATGGATTTGGAGATATAATGCTGGTGGCTACCCAAGGTGTAGGGGTTTAGAGAAAATTTAAAAAATTGGACCAGGACCCCCATGACTGAGAGTAAACCTTTGGTAGCGAGAGAATGGGAAAAGAGAAGAAATAAGAAAGATGGAGAAAAAGAAACAATGATAATGCCAATAAAATGGATGTCAAAGATGGAGATGAAAAAAAATAAATAGTGATTGTGGAAATGTTTAAGGGAAAGAAATTAATGGATGCACCAAATAGGAATGCCAGTGGGTCCTCCTCAAAGCAGGCTCATGGCCTTAATGCCTTGACAATCCCACATTCAAAGAGTCCATAGGCTCTAGAAATGTCATTTGGAAGCAAAAGTTAAAGTCTTAACCACAAGAGTTTACCAAAAAAAAAAAAAAAAACAATGCATCAGCCAAAATATGGACTACTGATACAATCGACAATGAGGTGAAAAACAGAGAAAGAAGGATGGCAAGAAGAGAATGGAATGGAGTCTCAAGAACAAGGTGGTTTACAGCCCCTTGTGTATTAATGGTTAATGTGACTTAGTAGATCTCATTCCAAATCCAACCTCAAACAAACCACATCCAATGACTTCGCATTAATACATTTGGCCAATCCATCCACTTGAAGTAGCAAGAATGGCTCTACACAGAGCCACCACCATTCCAACGAAACGAAAGAGGAGAAAGTAGAAAGCAAGAAGGGCCTTAGTTAGAGGGAACATGTTTATTTTAGTTCCATAAATAGTGCTTGTAGCCCAGATGATTATTTCATCTAAGGGGTGTGCTTTGAATTCTCACTGTTCTTTTTTGTGTTTTACGTGAGAACCACACCATGTAAAGACTTATTATTTTTATTAGCTCAGCTTCCCAATAATGGAGTAACATCGGAATGGGAAGGAAAAATTAAGAAGAAAACATCCAAGAACCTAAGAGAATGGCCAGCACAAATGCATCAAATCTCCTTGAAGTCACACCCTTTTCAATCCTTGAGTCCTTCTTTAGTTTAAGAAATGCCCAGTCACCGATTTGTTAATAGCTCTTATTGTTGAGAAAGGTAACCGTATAGTTCCAAGCCAAGAGAGACCATAGAAATTTATGGACATATGGATGATGTGGACTCATTGCCTATTATATCAAAGAACCATACCAAAGTATCAACATTATCACTCAAAGGTAAAAACCAAACATTAGTAATTAATGGAATACAACTCATACCATCTTCAGGAGCACTTATTAGGTGACAAACTGAACAAAATAAATAATCACACAAATAAAAGAAAAAGTATGAACAATTTTATAAAATAAAAGCAAGAAAAGTTAAAGAAATTTGTAAAACAAAAATGTGTAAAACAAAAACTTAAAAAGGAATTGAGGGCCTTGACTAATCAGCATAGGTGGCCATCTCCCCCATGACTAAGTTGGAAGGGAGAGATCCGAAATGATGAGCAAGGTCATCCTTTCTCCAATGTGCTATGTGCATAGATCATTCTAGGTTCATGATAAGGTTTGGTCTATTGCACACAGACTAGTATTCTCTTATTGGAGCATCTGTTTGAATCGTTAAGGAGTTTCCAACTTTCCTCAATTGATGTTTTTAGGTTAAAGGTTGGAACTTAGTGACACTCTTGCTCTAGTGCATCTATGCTTTTCATGTGGGTGCAAGTTGGTCCCCAATTAGTTCCATGCATGTTGGTAAGTTTCTCTCTCGATTATTTGTCAACCACTGGGTGTCTTTTTGTTATGTGGTTGCTACATATAGGCACCTTTGTATGTTAACCTCTGGTGCACACTGGTTGCATGCAAGCAATGTTGAACATTCCTATATGCCATCACACCTTGTATCACTGTATGTGATCCATGGAACTTTCTTCCTCTCAATCTTTCTAAAGGTGTTTTCCTTAAATATTTCCAAAGAAAGATCATGGATTCCTAGGCATGCATTTATAGTACTTAGCCATGCCCTTCCCATTATTATCGGGAAGTTCCCTTTGTCATTGTTGACTTATATCACTAGGAAATCAGCTAGGTATAACTAACCACTCATAGTGGTAATGATGTCCTCCACCAGTCCCAAGGGAACAGTGATGGACTAGTCAGCTAGCTCTAAGCAAATATTTCTCTTCTTCAGTGGAGGCAGGTTCCAGGCTTTATACATTTCTTGTGATATCAAGTTGACTCCGGAACCTGAGTCCAGAGGAGCTTTACAAGGTTCATTCCCAATGACTTGGAGATAAATTAAAGGGCTTCCAGGGTTAGAGAATTTCCTAGGAAGGTGGCCCTCCTTGATCCAGTCATTGATGGTATGTGTTAACATAACTGTATGCGTTGAGCTCTATTTTTGGTTTGAAGGGAGCTCTGAAGCCTTATTTGATGGAGAAGCGTTTGGAGGCTCAATCGCTTGTGGTTGTGAGAGCTTGTTTGGACTGTTGGTTCTAAAGAAAGGTCTTCTCCTTGTATGGTTGTCAGAACCAGTAGTGGGTTGAAGGCTTATAGCTCTTGTAGCACTGTGTTGCTGTAGTTGAGTGGGGAGTTCCCCTTGCATTGCTGGAGTGGGTGGTAATGGAGCTATTGGTGTGAGAGATGCGAATGGATTAGAAAAATGGTATGCATGTGGTGTGTCTCCCCTAGGATAAGGAGTCCTATAATACTCCTGAGCTTGGTAGTATGTTGTGATGTCACGTGACCAACAAAATCACGTGGAGAGATTGATTGCTGCATGTAATAGCCATATGGATTCGGTTGCCGGTAAGGGTATTGTTGTCTTGGTGGTGGCATCCCCCATGATTGTGGGTATTGCCACTGTTGGTGTTGCTCAATAGGTTGTGGTGGAGTTCCACTTGGATAATACGTTAATGGTTGGTGGAATTGCCTTAGGTTACCTTGGGGATAAGGTAACCGTCGGGGTGCTTGCTGTTTGTTGAGTCATGGGTTAAGTGCATACACCCCATACTCTTGTAGATGTGAAATTATTGGGCAACATCCCTTAGGATGGTCATACTGGCATATCTCACATCCACTATCATTATTCATATCAGAATCCAAAACCTCTTTGGTGATGATCATTTTACCCTTACCTTTGTTACATGCATGGTCCAAATCCCTCTTTTTCTTTCTATCGTGGTCACTACTTTGCTCCTTAGACTCCTCTACGATTTTAAGAATGGTTTCGAATCTACTATCTAAGGAGTCCCACATTTGATCTACCTTGGCTGACACTTCTATTGTTAGTTTCTAGAGCGGCAAGGTTTTTCTATTCACCATCTCCTCGAGTGGTGACTCTTCCTCCTCCTCATAGAATCTCACTCCCTTTTTTCAGAGGGAAGGATCGTAGTTGTACTCTTCCACACTTTCTCGTTTGCATAGCTCCCTTTCTTCCTTAGCTACTTGCTCCAACAATATATGGATTTGATGGGACCTAAGCTATGATAATCTCCCTTGGGCATACGTTCCAAGGATTCTCCTAGTTTCATGCCTAATTCCATCTACGAGATGGCATAGTTGATCTCGTTGTGAGTAACCATGGCTCGGGCAACGATGTAACAGTGCATAGTATCGGCNCGAGTAACCATGGCTCGGGCAACGATGTAACAGTGCATAGTATCGGCCCATGGCAACATCCAAGGGTTTGTGAGTTCCCTGCTTCCATCCTTGGATTTTCTTTCATAGGTTGAACACCTAAGAGTACGTTTGATACTTATCGTTAAATAGTTCTAGCATCGTACTCCACCTTCAAATGGATTCTAGTTCTAAGGACCGGTACTAGCATTCCGCTTCTTTTACTAGTGTCCTTGGGAACAACTTTAATTTTTGCCACTCATTCTCAATGTTCTGCAAGGCACATGCATCATGAAATGGATGTAAGTGGTTCTGAGGATTAGCGTTGTATCCCCCCTCAAATCGTGGGATATTATTCATGTCTAATCTCTTGATCCTGCTATCTTTCTGGTGCCTTGTAGGAATTCTAACGACGTCCGTGATGTCTAACATGCTTCAGGTTGCAAGTAGGGTTCTTCATGGTCATTTCATTTGTAGCGTCTGTGATGTATAACATGCTTCGGGTTGCAAGTAGGGGTTCTTTGTGGTCATTTCATTCGTAGTGTCTGTGATGTCTACGCAGTTCCCTACTTTCCCGTCTTCCATGCCGTGATTCTCTAGAATTCCCTCGTTCTCGCTCTTGACTCTCTCGTCGAGGTTTCTCATTTTGTTTACCCTTATCCTCACGGTTAGGTTCCTTAGGATTACGTCCTAATGTTGAAGGAGAGGGTGAATGTGATGATGAAGGTGAAGAAGAAGGAGAACCATCACTGTGACAATTTTTCCTACCTTCTCTTCGGTGATCTCGGCCCCGATCATGATGACGATCAGACTGCCCGTCCTTATCATATGTGTGTGTTCCCTCATTGAACACTTGGTGTTAGTGGGGATCAGAACCAGGGTTGTGAATCATTGAGTAAAGGTTTTGATACACCACCTCCTCACCATTATTAGGAGGGGGAACATTGTTTGGTGGAGAACCCATTGAAATAGGTTTACCACCACCAATTTTGCTTAAGACAGGTGGAGCGTATAGTAGCTCTCTTGTTGCAAGTCTCGTTGACATTGTGCTTCTGTGGGATGGTAGTCCCTTGTGTGGTAATTGCATACAATGTACTCTACGTATAATTGTGACATGCTTATTCATGCAAGGGCACGAAGGAGCATGTTGGGGGCTGCTCTATCTAGAGGTAACACTATGTTACCCCCCAGGTCTCTCCAACGTAGTTGTTTGTCTTGATGGAAGATAAAGATAAAGTTAGGTATATATTCATCGTGATGAATATATACCACATGGAATTGTTGAGGAACTGACGGTTCTTGGTTATGTGTGTGGTGTCATCGACTGTCTCTTGTGTTGTTCCTCGGTGGTGAAGTTCTTTTGTGTGAAGAAAAAGACATTTTTGTCTTATTTGCTATGCTGTTTATCGTTATGTTCTAACTCCCAATGATGTGAATGATTTCCTATGTTCTACATAGCACACAAAAAATGATGAGTGGCGAGGTACCCCTACACTCAACCATATGAATACGAGCATCTCACGCGTGATTCGATCGAGCTCCAAGGACTAAGTGCTTATGCACCCTAATGGAACACTTAAGGTTAATCAATCACTATCTTCCCAAACTTACTTGTATTGTCACGATTGTATGGTTAAGTAAGTTTGAGGCATATAATTTTTATGTATTTTATCTTTTTAATGCCTTATGCTAAGAGGGAAGGGTGAAGAGACTAAGTGACTAACTTTCATTAACTAAGTGCTAGTTATCCTAGCACTAGTATCTATTCCTACTTTCCATACACACCCTAAACTAGTGCAATGCTACTGGGATTACCAAATGGTATTCGTTACTGGGTTACCAAGCGTTACACACGTGCTCGAAGCAGTCGTACTAAATGCACTTAACTAGGAGTCAAGGGTTGAGAGAGATTAATTATCTAAGAAAGCATTTAAACATTTAACAGTAATTAAATCCTATTTAGCTTAGTCCACATGCTGCAAGATTTATCATAAAGTTCATCTTTATTGCCATACACAAATGTGTGCTCAGGTACAATTTGCTCAAATAAAGATCTATTCACTTTGAGACTTCTACTACGGGCACATGGAAATTATTCTAACTCTGGAATGGTAAAAATGTTATAGTTTGGCTAAGGGTCTAGATCTAGATGAGTAAACAAGGGAAAGCTACCTCTTATTTATAGAATTGGCGATGGGTTGTGATATTGCGTACGCGATATCGTAGGGGCCGACGCGATATCGCAGCTCATCAATAGTGGTGACTTTTCTTGTTATGATGGCTTTTGTAGTGAATTAGCAACTTGATCTTCCATGTAGAAATAATTTAATATGATTTGATACTCTTTAATATTAATATATGAATCATCAATGGTCCAAGTCAAAATGGCTAACTTGGAAAGTATAAGAATCTTCCAAGGACATGGAAGATTGAGGAATATCTTATTCACTTGGATAAACTATGCAATAAGCAATTGAACACTCTCACTCTTTCTTCTGGTACTTGGTATTCTACCAATTTTTTTGTTAGATCCTCCATAACATCATGTTACTAAGTGTATTATGTTTAAAAAGCTTCTAGCTCTACTGGTGCTACTTGCAACTTCTTGTTTAACTTATCATGTAACTTATTCTCATGATTAAACAATGCAAATGTTGTTGTAGCTTGTTTCTCCACTTTATTTCCTAGATAGCTAGGTATCAACATAGAAGAGGTTGGCAAGTTTCATGCAATGCATCAACTTCGTTATTTATAGGTCCTTGGTTTTGATTTTTTCCTAACGTACTACTAAGATTTTGATTGATGATGCTTTCCCAAGTAGCATTTGTAATTTGCTACATAGCAGCATTGATGTCATCCTTGGCTACTATGATTCCCTTTTCATTGATCTTTTTCTAGAGGCTCACCTATTTTCTATAATGTCTTTTAAGCATATCTTGCTTGGTGGCTTTTTTTTTTCTATGTCCTAATTTCAATTGCAAATCTTTGTTGTAACACACAGATCTCTACCATGCATAGGTTTTGATTTTCTCTTGCTAATAACCTCTTTATATCTACATCCACCTTATCAAATTGTTATCAAAGGTAACTTAGTTGAGTTTTAAGTTGTTCCTTCTCCTATGCTACTTACATCAACCTCTAGTTATCTACCATGAGCCTCTTTTTCTCTTTCTTCAACATGGTAATGTTCTTTTATAAGGCATAAGACTTAGCATCAATGACAAATTCATCTCATGTGGTCTTCTCCTATTATATTTCTACTTGGTATTGCTTGATAGTTTAGCATTATACTTCCTTAGGTTTGAAGTCATCAAGCAATTCTAGTGCCATAAGCATTAATGAATCTTATAACTAAGCACAACGTTGTACCACCTCATCTTATAATTATTTAACCTTTTATTATATGTGCTATAATTAGGTCTCAGTGAAAAATAACTACTCCTTAATCAAAAATAATTCAAACTAGATTGCTGTATCTTAAGGATCTCAAAATGTCTTAGATGGTCTAACCAATTTGGAACAATCAGTCCAAGGCATTGTCATGCTTTGTTGTATACTTTATTTCACCAAATTGTCCTTTGATGCTTGCAAATTCTAGAACATCTTAGGCATTAGTAAAGTCAAGAATGAGAATCATAGGAACATTCAAGGTAGGAATCACATGTTTTGCAACATCCTTGACATCATTTTCTTAGTCTTTTTGAGGCATAATTAAGATTGTGGCTCCATTACTAAATTCAAGGATGGCTTACAATGTTGTTGTATTTCCAAAAATTTATGAGGAAAGGGTAACATGGAATGTAGGGGTAAGTATTTATATATGTTACATGAGCAATTTGAGTTTGATCCCCAACAACAACACCAATCATGAGCAGCAACGTTATTAACATAAATTGTTAAGATGATTCCTAGAAATTGAAAGATTATAAAAGAAATAGAAAATATGAAGAATGGTAAAACATATTAAGAACTAAAAAATGAAGAATACATGAAAAATATGAAAGAAATTAGAAAATTAGAAGAAAGTATAAAACAAAAAACATATAAAATAGAAGGAATAAAATAATGCATTTAGCTTAAGTCAAATGATCTTCCTCATAATAAAGGATTAAGGAGGAAAAGGAGAAGATGGATTTTGTAATAGTGTTAATAAAAGCATTAGAGACATTATTTTCACAAGGCATATGGAATGATTGTATTTGTTGAATGTTGACGAGGATAATATTTTTTGGGTTTGATGGATGGTAAATTTGTAGAATACCTGAATTGTAAGCTGCATGAATTATGTATTGTCCTTCCCAAAGCATTTGCAATTTTATACATTATCGTGCATGATTTGTATTGTACTTGAGGACCTTGTCTCTTGATTGAATGTCTAGGTATCAAATCTTAATGTTATAACTATGTTTATTATAAACTTTATGAATTTTGTTATGCATGAGGGCCATCATTCTATTTTCTCTTAACACATTTAACTTCTTTAATCTTTCATATTATGCTAATGTAAGATTCAAGTCTAAGTCATAAGTAGTGTTGAGTATATAGTGTTTAGCTTGAAGAAACAGTTTATGTAGTTTTTTGGACATGAGCTCATATGAAGAATAACTGATAGGAAGTTTCCATGTCTAACTATAAACCTAGAGAGCATAATTTAGTTTAGTACTTTAGTCCTTCCTATACTTACTAACTGTGCATATTAGTATACAAATTATCTTATAGTTTTTGCATTTAGCTTATCCATTAGCTTGAGGGTGATAGGATGTTATTAGATTATGTTCTATCCCTAAACATTACATTAGTTACTGAGAGGTAGCCATGTAAAGTAAGTTTCATTATTAGATATAAGTACATGAGGCATGCCAAAACTATTTACGATATGCTAATTAAAGACCTTTATAGTGGCTATTATAGTGCAATTAGCTAATGTAGCTACCTTAGCTCACTTTCTGTAATAATCTATGATCATAATAGTGCATGACTTATCATTCAAAGAATGGTTGATATAACCCATGAAATCAATTCCCCATAATTCAAAAGGGTCTAGTGGTTAGATCCATTATTGTAATCCTTCAAATGGTATTGTGTTGGTGTAATAATTTGACCATTAGCAAGAAAAAACTTTAAATTATAATTATGGGCTTGATTCTTCTCACACTACAATCAAGAAAATCAAGTTCTATATAGAAGTAAAGTAAATATTGAAACGAATATTTAATGGTATATTGGTTTGAGCTTGAACCTTCTTTTTGAGAGAGTAATTTGTGATAACATTTTCAACATTTATGAAGTTAAGGATAACTTTGACTTTTGAATGAAGTATTACTACAAGAATGAACTAGGGTTTGAGCTATTTAGTATTTGTTAAGATGAGTTCCAATTAAGAAATTTTGAAAAAGATTTAATATAGATGCAACACATTTTAAAATGTATAGAACAAGAGTTTCAAAGCTGAGCAAACCCTTCTAAGGATTTCTGATCTATTATTGAAAAGTTGGGATTTTCAAATTAAATAAAATGTTACACAGATTAATTCAACTAGACATTAGGAATAGAGATTATCAATTAGTTAAGGCTAGAATTTGTATTTCCCTAACTATAAGTAAGTCGAGCTCATCCAAAATGGAATCAAGGGGCTTAAGAATTAGTTTCATGATGATGGACATTAGAACAAATTGTTAAAAATAGAAACTAAAGAGAAAGATCTCAATTAAAAAAAAAGGAGGGAGGTGGGGGGGGTGGGTGCTACTACATCAACTAGTTAAGTAGAGAGTTTGGTTTTGTGATAAACAAATAGAAGTGGCTTTACTAAATTAGCTTTGCAAATGAAGAAGTAGATCATACAATTGATAAATGGCTCTACAAAGGAGAGCCTTGATGAATTCTACCATGTAAATGCAATGACAAGTTAGTAGAGTTAAGTTTGGGTCTTATAGGTTAACATAAGAATAACTTTGCCAAGTTAGCTCAAAGGTTAAAGCATTGTTCATAGAAACCTACTTATAAGGTAGGAAAGTAGCTTTATGAATAGGTTCTATGGCCATGTCAATGGTCACATGAAAGAGGCTCGTAGAGTTGAAAAATGACTCTACAATTTGGCTCTTCCATGATAACTTGAGAAGTGAAGAAGAGATTCTACAAAATGGTTCTACTAACCATGTCATCATTTGGTCATGAAGAGTGAAAAGAGCTTGAACATAGAACAAAAAGTCTATCTTATGAAAAAGCTTATTTTTGGTTTTACCACATTAGATTTATTAAGGTGGATAAGACTTCTAAAGCTTAAAATTTTCAATGAAATTCACTTTGTCATGTCAGTTTGTAAGAAGAGGTTTATAGAGCTTTAAAAATAGTTTTACTAAATATCATTACCACATAAGCTCTTTGATTAGAACCTATTTGTAGAACTAAAATATGGATTTATAAAGAAATGTTAAAATTGGTCCTATGAGCCATGTCAGTCATACGGATCTACCTCTTCCCATCAGCTCTTGAAAAGTTAGTAAACTTGTAGAATTGAGGAAACTAGTTTGGGAAGAAAACTTTAAAATAACCTTGCTATATCAACATAAATATCAAGTTTTTAGAAGAAAAGATTAGTTCTTCAAAATGAGTATGCTATGTCAGGTTTTTATGTGGCATCAAATTCTTAAAGTTAAAAGGAAGCTCTAAAAAAGAGCTCTTTCACATCAACATCTACCACATTAATTTGTAGAACCAACATATGAAGCCAAAATTTAGCTCTATGAACAAGCATGGAAATAGCTCTTCCATGTTAGCATATGCTACATTAGCATCTTAGTGAAAAGCTTGTCGATAGAGCCAAATTTTCATTCTATGAACAAGCTTTTTCATGTTAGCATTAACTATGTCATCTTCTAAGAAGTCCTACTTTATAGAATCAAAAAGTGATTTTACAAAATAGCTCTACAAGTAATAAGCTTAACCCCATAGCTATATTTCTGCTTCCATCATGTAAGCTACTTCCTTAAGATGGATCTATACAACCAAGATTTGTTTCTACAAAGGAAAGATGAAATAGTGTTATGAGCTACGTCATTGTTTGTCTATGTCAACATGTAGTGGAAAGCTCATAGAACCAAAAAGTAGTTGATGAATCATGGTTTTCGGGGACTGCGTATACTAGGCCCGCTACGTATACTAGGCCCCATATACTAGGCCCTGTATACGTAGCCCCGTTTATGCAACGCCTATTCTAGCCTATAAATAAGTGGCTCTCGGCCACAGCTAGGCATCTTTTAGGTCAATTGTAGCGAAGCTCTTGCAGTTTGTTTCCGCAAGAGTTAGAATATTTTCCCAAGTGTATGCTTGTAGTGTGGTGATTGTAATTGTATGGTATCCTTTATTCAAGTGTGACGTACTTGGACATGCACATGATCGGCAATAAAGATCGAGATTACTTCATCATTGCAGCATTCACTTAGTTTAATTATTTAATTATTATTGTTATTTATTGTTTTCTTAGTTAGTTTTCTTAGTTAATATTTCTTTTATCATCATTTGCTATTCCTGTTGTTAAATGTGGAATGAGTACAACTTAATCACGAGCATTTAAGTATGACTACTTGGTAACCCAGTAGGGTACCTAGGATGTACGCTTGGTAATCCCAGTAGTAGTCATGCACGAGGTCCAAGATGTGTACAGATGATTAAGGAATGGATGCTCATTGTACTTAGGTGAGCTTAGACTTCATTTCCTATTACTCATTAGTTTAATCAAGATTATCTTCCATTGTCTCTAAGAGTAGCACTAGTTTAGGATCACATCATACGCCTCACTTTGGACTAAACCATATGTGACAAAGAAAATACTAGTCCATGTGGGAAGACAGCGAATTGCGATCAACATGTAACTATCTAGATCCCATAACTAGCCTATCCATAGAGTTCGACCGGATCATGTGTGAATGCTCGTATTTGTATGGTTGAGTGTAGGGGTACCTCACCACTCATCATTGGTGTTGTTGCCGGGGATAGTGCTAGTTATCTAGATTAGCTATCTCATGTAAGATCGTTGTAACAAGTATTAACGATATATCCTTTAGAAAAGAAATTGAATTTAATTTAATTAAGTCACACATGGTTCACAACAATGTCTCTCTCACAAGACTATGAAAACGCAACAACTAGTAGGGCAACTCATTGGAGAACCAACAAATTATATGATAATGAAGATGAAGTTTGGAGTACCCAATTTGATGTAGGGGTCTCCTATAAGCATCAACACAAACAACATCATCCCAACTCACAACTGCATAACATACCTAATGATGATGAACCCCTACTGGCCACTATAAGCTTAACGGAAATACAAGAGGCTATTCGAATAGCCCACAGGCATCGTAAGGAAAGTTGTCTACNAAAAAGCTTAAGCTCTTTCCTCTGACACTCGTTGACCAAGCAAAAGTATGGTATAGGTCATTAAAACCAAAATCAATTCGACGTTGGCTGACAATGATAGAAATTTTCAATAAAAGATATCAAACCTATGCAAGAGTGTCCGCCTTGAGGAGATAAATCCAAGAATGGAAACAAGAAAAACATGAACCCTTGAACATGGCCTTAGAAAGATATTATGCACTATTAAATAACTGCCCAGGCCATGGGTTGTCCAAGGAAAGGCTAATGTACCATATCATAGATGGGCTCCATAATGATACAAGGGAGACCCTAGGGATGTACACCCGAGGTTAACTATATGAGCTACAAACCCATCAATTCTAAGAGCTTATTGAGTGGATAGCAAAAGAAGAAGGAGAAATAGCCAAATGGGAGAATGTTGAAAGTTCTCAATATGACCAAAATCTCAACTTAACAAGGGTCCATGATCATGAAGAGGAGAAATCCACTCACTTCAAGGAGGTGGAATCATCTTTGCCAATCCTACAATCACTAGATGAAATTGAGGCAAAGATTAATAAGATGATGGATTGGGTATGTGAAAGATGTGGAGAATATGCCAACATTATTAGAGGAAGAACTATGTCAAATCGAGAAACGGGACAAGACACCACGCAACAATCGAAACAAAGGGTAGAAGAGAATAAGGATAGGAACTCAACTCCCAATCATACGTATCAATGTAATGTCTATCTATACGATCACCTGAAAGGCCAATGTCTAGTTTTGTCACATGTACATGAGCATTGGGGAGGAATGTTACATCTAGATTTCGTACAGAAATATCAGGTTCAACCACAATGGCAAAAACCTCAGTTGTGGGGGTGGCCACCGCTAACTGGACCATACCCTTCACATGTCCCAATGCCAAATGCTTATTATGTTCAACACCTTGTTTCACCAATAAGATCAGCATCCTCTACCTCACCTCATCATTATCATTTTCCCGAGTACTATCTACCCATGTCCTCTCCAACAAGATCACCACCTCATGTGCCTTACACTTCTCTTGAACCTCAATATTCTCATATTTCACCCCCTTCTGCATCACTACTAGCTATGCCAGAAGATTTTCCACCACAGCACCAACCTGCAAACGTTACTTGTGTTGCTACTGTCAACTGCAGTGGAAGTCCTTCACAACATCGAAGGCGTCCCTTCTTTAGATGTGATCGTCAAAAGGGACACCATAGTTTAGAAACCATTGCATCTGCCAGCTCAGCACAAATCCAACACTGTAGTGCATCTTCCTCTTCACATCCAACGCCTCATGTTACCTTATCAAGACCACCACACAATACTCCAACAACCNGCAAAAGTTACTTGTGTTGCTACTGTCAACTGCAGTGGAAGTCCTTCACAACATCGAAGGCATCCCTTCTTTAGATGTGATCGTC
>MNCI01011741.1:5731-24836 GCA_015680685.1 Gnetum montanum
GGCATTACGATAGCCAATCTAATTTTTAAACCTGACCCTTAGTTAATCCAATTTAAATAATCCGATAATACATTGTCAACTTTAACAGGGAGTGTATCCTTTAACAGCAAAGAATCTGATCCTTAATCTTCTGATTTTTCTTCCATACAACTTAACAACCAAACACTTCACATATTGGCTTGTTTTCTGTTAACTCACCATACTAAACTTCTTCATTTGTGCTATCCTTAAAAAAAATATTCCAACTGTTCCATGCAATGGCTAAATGTGCCAACAGTGTTGATCACGTACGGTAATTCTTTGGTATTTAGGGGGTCTTTATAGATACCCATGGCCTGGTTTTGCGGTTGGACGGGGTTGGCTTCATCAAAGGTGATCTGACCTCCGTCGATCATTCGTTGTATGTCTTGTTTTAGGGTGAAGCAGTAATCCGTGCCATGCCCATTGCGTTGATGATAATCGCAGAAATGATCCATTCTAAAGCCTCTTGGTACTGGGGGCTCATCTGGCATTGCCAGGCTTGGGTTCTAAACCAGTTGACAGAATCGATCATGCCTCTGGATCGCTGCAGGGGACAACTGTTTATGTTTCATTAATCCAGCCTTCAGGAGCTAATCGAATAGTTGCGATGGCTTCATAGGCAATGGCGTGTATTGGGAGGGTTCTTTCCTCTCAAAGTTTCTCGTACGATTCAGTGTTGGGTTCTGTGATGAGGATGATTCTGGCGCGGTCGCGGTAGTAGGTTTAGCGTAATTAGTAGGGACAACCGGCGGTTTGCTTTGTTGTCCCACGTTTGCTTGTTGCATTTCCGCTACTGCCACTATAGTTTTTTTAGCCTTTTCTTTATCTTTCTTACTGTGTTGATTCTTAAAGGCTAAATACGTAGGATCATGGCTATTTTGGGCCGCCTCCTCTATGTTTTTAATCTGTCCAAAGGCTTGATTGAAGTTATGCGCATTGAGATAATATAACTTGGATTTGAAAAAGTCGTTAACAGCCCCCTTTAGAATGGTGAGGAGATACGTCTCTGGGATCGGCTCATGGAGCTCATTGAGGGAAGCACTCCACCTTTGGATGAATTTTTGTACGGGTTCTAGAGGTGCTTATTTGACCTGTATAAGGCTGTCAAGTGTCGCTTCAGGTTTCAAGTTATAATTGAACCTGGTGACAAATTGATGCAACAAATCTTCCAGAGAAAGCGAATTCTGTGGTAAGGCCCGATACCAATCAAGTGCTCTCCCAGCGAGGGACATGGGGAACACTCGTAGAATGGCATGTGGTCATGCCCGAAGTAGCGCGCACTCTAGTCTGAACGTTATGAGGTGAGCGTTAGGGTTTGTCTCCTCGTTGTATTTAGTTAGTGTAAGCAAAGATACACCCTTGGGTAAGGTTAGGGGCAGAACGGAAGAGCTGATGGGGTCATCGTGATAAAAGTCCATTACCTTCAACTCTCCGTTGGCGGCTGTCTTGAGCGATTTGACCTCGTCAGTTAGTTCTTGCATTAGTTTTTTACCATCAACCCAGTCTTGAGCACTAGGTGCAATGGCAAGTTGGGGATGTGGTACAGTATACAGATTGGATTGTTGAATAGTGGGTTGGAAGGCTGAAAGCTGTGTAGTTGGAGGCTGCATTTGCGGAATATTTATAGCAGGTGATATCTGGGGCAGCATATTGTGGGCAAGGGGTTGTTGTTGTTGTGGTTGTGCTTGGGGAGTATTAGCTTGTAAGATTGTGTGAGGTGGTATGTTGTAATGAGGGGGTTGATGTGATTGGGCACCGATCGCTGTCCATTGCCCGATCATGTTTTGTGTTGGAATCCCCTGAACTTGTTGGGTTACCACTGTGAAGGATGTTCCTTGGTTCAGGATCTGCAGTATGTAATGAGCAGATGTAGAAGCCAGTATTACGTGCAGCATTCCAATCACTAGGGGTGGGAGGGTTGTTCCTACATTATTTTGAGGAGGTTGTACTTGCGAGGATGGGGCTACGGTTTCCACAGGGAGAATAGCAAGAGGGAGTGTATTGAGTTGCGGGTCAGTTGCGGGAGGAACATGAACAAGTGCGGATGATTCTGGCAGAGGTATTTGTGCTTGGGTGAATCTAAAGGGTTGAAGGGATGTAATTTCCCCTGTGCCTGGATGAAACAACGAGTTGACATAGGTTTGTGGGCTAAGGGTGTGGTACGAATCTTCATGTTCGGATTGGGCAGCGAACTCATCCTCCTCTTCCGGTTGAGGATTTACTACAGGCTGATCTAGAGACTAGCTCTTTTGCAAGAGGAGTTGTGTGATGAGCTTAGAGTAAGGCTCCGGAAGGGGGATGATATCGTATGGGAAAGGAATAAACTCTTGTCCTCCCCTATAGAAAAGTTCGTATTGCCTCTTAACTTCCATTTTGGCTCGGTCCACGGCTAAGTCGGCTTGTATTTTCATGCATATGAAGTTGTACTAGTCTTGAGTTATAATGTTAGATGATGAGTTCTTCCCTTGCAATCTAAGAGACCGGTGAGGCCCCATTGTGGGTTGTACCGCAGGCTGTTGGACGGTCATGGTACCTACAAGGCCTGTGACCTGGGTGGTTGTAGCGGTGGTGTTTGCGGTGTTCATGATAAACGGTTGAGAATACGACACAGCGAAGGGATATGCAACTGGTATACCTAGTACGACGTAGACCTACATTCGTGGCGTACAACGTATAAACTGGGTCTTAGCGTATAGGCTTCAACGACTAGCGTATAAAGACAGCGTATAGGTATACAACGTATAGTGGCAGTGTAGAGAATCTACAGCATAGAGCGTACAACGTATACACTAAGCAGCATAGACAGCATCTGCATACAGCGTAAACTGGGTTTACAGCGTATAGAGTGTAGCGTATACTAGATGGTCAGCATAAACTAGTCTACGACGTAGAGAGTGCAGCGTAAACTTAGCGACAGTGTATACGTCGACAGCGTAGACAGAGTCTTGTGTGCAGCGTAGACAAAGGCTACAGCATGAAGTGTGCAGTGTGTATGTCAGTAGTGTAAGCAAAGTTCTATGTGCGGTGTAGACAGAGTCTATCACGTAAAGTGTGCGGCGTATATTCAGCAGCGTAGACGCTGGGGATTTTGCGGATTAGGTTGGCATAAACGTAGCGTAGACGCTCAATAGGGTAGACGTAGGGAAGTTTGCAGATAAGGTTGGCGTAAAGGTAGCACCGTAGACGCTGGGAGCTCTTAAACTCAGCAGCATAGACATTGGGAGCTCTGAAGCACACTGAGTTTTAGACAGTTCATGCCCTCCTTCTAGCACCAATTTCTGTGCCGTCCGAAATCGTCGGTCTCCGGCTGGAAGGAAACAAAAACCGGGGGATCACTGAACACGCACAGAACACCCTACCTTCGCCTGAGGGCAAGCTAGAATTTAACGAAGGCAGAGTACCTTGAGTGGTCCACACGCGGATCAGGCAAGGATTTCCCCAAACGTACACCGAAGTGCTATACGCTGGGTTATATGTGAACAACGTAATTGATGTAAAACAAGGCATAAATGGCGTAACTAATGTAAACGGAGTGTAAACATACTAGAGCGTAAATAGCAAACATGCAACAATAAATGGAAAACTATAACAGATTTTAGGAGGAAAATGCAGCAATATTATTGCAAAGTGAGAGTTACAATGCACCGGTCTAACGCAGTTGTGGCTTTCACACAAGGTGAACGAATAGCCCCAGTGGATGTAGGGATGACAGTGTGCTGGTTCAAACTGCAAGCACAGCATAGAGGCTGTATGCTCAGCGTACAGGGTTGAGGTCCAGCGTACAAGGTCCTTTGCTCTGGTTCTTAGTGTCTCTGTTTTTCTCTCTGGTTCGCTCAAAATTGCCAACCCCGATCTAATGAAAAATTGGGGTTTTTATACAGGTTTAGACGTTAGACTCGGGTTGGGTGACACATGGCGCATTGATCGGGTGCGAAAGAATAAGATTTACAAGTGCACAACATGTTACATCTGTTGGGAGTATACACTGGGCATGTACACTGTATTAGGCAGGTGTAGACTTTGGGTGTATACGCTGATGGATGCTGGGCGTATACGCTGATGGTTGCTGGGCGTATACGCTGATGGTTGCTAGGCGTATACGCTAATGGTTGCTCTGTTCGTGTGAATTGTTGCCTTGTACCAGGTCTTACTCTACAGTGCTGTCTCCATGCTGTCTTCGGGGATTGCTTGCCGGGCGTGTGCATCAGTCGTACCTACTAAGCGTACATGTGAGGTGTGTACGCTGGATGTCTATGTTGGGCGTATACGCTGTGAATGCAATCTGGGGCGTATACGCTGAGAATACATACTTAGTATAAACTAAGTATTTTAAGCTCCGAAGTTGCCAGGTTTGATAGTAGATGTTGTCATGGTCGTCGACGAGTCCCAAGGAACTGCTCCTCGTCGAGTTCAACTCTGCTTGAAGCTGTCGGTGGGCCCTTAAGCTCAATTCTTGTTGGAAACGTACTAAGCTCAGAATTTTGTGGTGTTTCAGCAGCCTCCAACTACACAACTCTCTACTTTCCAGCATACTATCCAACAATCTAACATGTATACCGTACAATATCCCCAACACGCTATCTCACCTAGCGCCCAAGACTGGGCTGACACTAAAAAGCTAATGCTGGAGCTAACTAACGAGGTCAAACACCTCAAAAAAGCCTCCGACGGAGAGCTGAAAGTAGTGGACTTCTATCACGATGACCCTATTAGCTCTTCGGTTTCGCCTCTAACACTACCCAAGGGTGTATCCTTGCCCACGCTGACTAAGTACAACAGGGAGACAGACCCCAACATCCACCTCATAACGTTTAGACTAGAATGTGCCCTGCTTCAGGCATGGCCACATGCCATCCTGTGAGTGTTCCCCATGTCCCTTGCAGGGAGAGCGCTTAATTGGTATCGGGCCTTGCCATGAAACTCAATATCTTCTCTGGAAGATTTGTTGCATCAATTCATCACCAGGTTCAAGTATAACTTGAAGCTTGAAGCAACACTTGACAGCCTCATACAGGTCAAGCAAGCACCCCTTGAACCTATCCAAAAATTCATCCAACGGTGGAGTGCTGCTCTTAATGAACTCCATGAGCCAATCTCAGAGACGTATCTCCTCACCATCCTAAAAGGGACCGTCAATAATTTTGTCAAATCCAAACTATATTATCTCAATGCACATACTCTGAGTCAAGCGTTTGTACAGATCAAGAGCATAGAGGAGGCAACTCAAAACAGCCACGATCCTGCATATTCAACCTTTAAGAATCAACACAGTAAGAAAGACAAAGAAAAGGCTAAAACAACTATAGTGGCAGTAGCGGAAACACAACAAGCGCATGTGGGACAACAAAGCAAACCACTTGCTGTCCCTGCTAATTACGCTAAACCTGCTCCTGCGACAGCACCTGAATCATCAGCATCACAAAACCCAACACCGAAGTGTACAAGAAACTTTGAGAGGAAGGACCCCTCTCAATACACGCCATTGCCCATGAAGCCATCGCAACTATTTGACCAACTTTTCAAAGCTAGATTGATGAAACATAAACAGTTGTCCCCTGCAGCGATCCAAAGGCATGATCGGTTCTATCAATTGGTTTAGAACCCAAGCCTGGCAACGCTAGATGAGCCCCTAGTTCCAAAAGGCTTTATAATGGATCATTTTTGCGATTATCATCAACGTAATGGGCATGGCACTGATTATTCTTTTACCTTAAAACAAGATATCCAACGGATGATCGACGGAGGTCAAATCATTTTTGATGAAGCCAACCCGGTCCAACCACAAAACCAGGCCATGGGCGTATATAAAGATCCGTTAAATACTAAAGAAGCACCGTATGTAATTAACACCATCTACTTCGATAATGAACTGCAAATACCTAGCATTAACACCGTACATTCCGATCATGAGCAAGTACCTAAGAAACCATTTGTAGTGCATATTCCTCCCACTATACAAACATCTATGCCCCAACCATCATACTCCCCGCAGAAACCTTATGTCATCCGAATACCCCCCGCTGTAGCAACTTCTATCACACCAACACATGAAAAACCATACATGGTACGCGTACCCACTACTACTACCGCAAATACACAAACACCTCCTATTCAGCCCGCTCGTTACGTAGTCCGAGTGTCACCTGCGGTCGCAACAGCGGAGGTACAACCTCCAACTAGGCCAACTCCATACGTCGTTAAGACACCCGAACGTCCTGGTGACCACCAGTCCTCCACTTCGCAAACACAAAATAAACCAATCCCCTATGTTATCAAGGTGCCCAGCCAGCCTGGCACTCGACCGCATGCAACTGTCCAATCGCAACCCTGCCCTACTCCATACGTAGTACAAGTTCCAAAGAAACCTAAGGTCTCAAAACCAACTACACCCCCACGCCACACACGAGAAAGCCTAGCAGACAAGCTTACACGTGAACACTTGGAGAAGGAGCGCCAATGACTAGCCTTAGGACCTCCCAAGCCTACCCCATTAAGTGCAATACCCATGACATCACCTAACAATAAACCAAACACAGGTTATGAGGGTGAATCATCCGGAAAACATGATACGCCCAAATCAACGATTTTGGGTAAAAATGACAAACCAACTATGCATGAAATAAAACTGTTGGGCCCAATGGACCAAATCACTACTGACAAACATACGCCCAAAAGTAGAGATCTAGCAACAACTCTAACACAAGTCATGCAAGCACTTAAACAAAAAAATACTTCATTGAGCTTATATGACCTGGTGTTAACATCTCAAACCCATCGCAAAGCTTTAGTGTGCATGTTGATGTCCATCCCAGTAAACGAAGACTTACCTCCAAATGAACCTTCAATTCATCTGGTAATGTACTCGCCTCAAGGGTCAACTTCTAAGCCATTAAGTTTCCACAATGACAACATCAAAGTGGATGAGAAAACAGGAGAGATAACAACCGCGCCTATGTTCATAACAATAAGAATAAATCAATTTAAGATACATAGGGTCCATGTAGATGATGGAGCCGCTACAAATGTAGTACCCTATCCTATCGTCGAACAATTGGGACTTACGGAGCTAATTAAACCAACCGTCACCACATGTCTGAAATTGTTCAGCGGATCACGCGTGATAGTCAAAGGTACCGTGACTTTAGACTTTATAGTAGGAAATTAATTCCCCACATCTACCAACTTTGTGGTAATCGATGAAATGCCAGGGTTCAACCTAATATTGGGAAGGCCCTGGTTAGCCCAACTGAAAACAGTATCTTCCCCCATACACCAAGAGATTCACCTACCTTATGAAGGTGGCGAAATCATTATACATGGGGAGGTTGCCACATCTACCATTTCATCACATACAGACATAGATCAAGGCTCAGACGTTAAGCTCGAAAAGCCTAAACAAGATGATACAAATGAACAACAACCAGTAGGCGATAATCTCTTAAACACAAAGGAAAATTTACCCAAAATAGAACTACCCGGACCTGAAATCGTACATACACAGCCTCACTTAGAAACTACAATTGACACGGAAACCACGAAACATGAAGAAGCGCCGGAAAGCACCAACACGGGAACTATCTCACCTGATGTCCCTTGGGTTGAATTACCATTCAACGGGATCAGCGAAGGAGACGCTGAATATAGAATCATACCCGTTAACACTACTCTTAATGTTAAAATGAGAAAAATCAAAAAACTACTAAACCAATAAATGACATTCAAGTCCAAAACGACGTTCAACTATCATGTCCACAACGACATAAAACTAGCCACGATCAGAAATGGTCGGTCTACCAAGAAATCAACCCTTGTCACTTGAAACTTCCCTCGCTTACGTATGGCCCGAAATGGCCTTAAACTAGTGCATGTGGCCCGAAATCGCCTTAAACTAGATCATCTACCTACATTTTGTTTTTCTCCTGAATTCCAGTTCATTGTTCGAATTTACGCTTGCATTGTCGTGTTGCCAATAACAATTTTTGCAATTATCCTTCGCTTATAATTACATTCCCACTTATAATTACATTCGTGCACTACATTTAAACAACAAAACAAACCAAAACATTTTACATTACCGCGTTGTGTTTACATTTAAACTCGAAATCCACAACAAAAATTATGTAGAAATATATATACACTTAGACAAGTACAACAGTTAACTGGTTCCATTTACCAGTTCAATACAACTCCAGACAAAATATGAGCCAGGATAGTGTCAAAGCAAAAACTAAACATCAGGGAAGGGAGGGTCATCCCCTTTAAACCCGCCAGCATCATGGGTCCCTACTCCACTGGGGCCAGCTTCTTGAACATTGTCATTGCCTTGACCCTATAAAATACAAAAGAGACAATCAACACAAGAACAAAAGAGAAAACTCCTAAACACTACTCAACGAACGAATTTCATGGCAACAAAATACTTACCGAAGGGGATCCCCCTAAACTGAATTCCAGTCGACGGAGAATTTCCTCTTCTGAGACGCTAGCCCAATCAATCCCATCAAGGCCTAGATCGACATTTGCCAAGGCCTTCCCCTTGTCAATAGCCGACCATGTAGGACGTTTCAAGGGGAATTCACCCACAAAGACCTCCCCAGAAGCGATCGTGATTACCCTAGTAGGCGATTCCATCTCAACAGTTGTATTCTGAGCAAAGGTATCAAATGCAGAGCGTAGACCCAGACCCTCTACAAACATTTCAAGCTAACGCTTTTCTATGGATACCTCCTTCAATGATTTCTTTTAATGGTGCTTGTGGTTCTCTTCATCTTGACCCCACTTACACACCTTGGAAGCGAAAGCCTTCCAATCCTGGCACTTGAGGTTCAGTAGGTCTACCTGGGCCTTACGCTCTGCTAGTTTCCGGGTCAGTGACGCGTGGTGATTGAGTAGGTTCCAATATCTAGTATAGGTGATCTTAGAGGTTCGCCAAGAACAATTGCCTGTTAGTCTGGTTGAGGCAAACCCATAGCGAGCCTTGAGATCATCACGTTCAACTGATAGCTCAGAAACTTCTTTTTCCTTTGCTTCGATTTGCAACCATATCTGTTCGATGGAACGCCTATAGGTCCACAGCGATTTAGCGTTATGTACAAGACCTTCTGCCACCTCGTCATAGACCGGCCTGCGTACCTGTTCAACTTCTGGGGGTAGTGTAGGCAAACTTTCAATGCTAACAGTCTCAGATGGATCCCACTTCAGCTTGGCACCTACACACAAAAAAAGAATGGGTATTAAACATTAGATGACAAAAAAGGGGTGTGAAACTCAAAAGCTGCAAAAGACTCAAAACATTTGTACCTATCTCAGGGTGGGCTTCCTGAATACGTTCAACAACCTCGTCGACAATACTGGTTACGAAATCCATTTTAATTGGCATCTTAGTCCAAGAAAATGGTCTACGAGTATGAGGTGGACTAGCCTCAGGGGGCATTTCAAGGGGAACCACCTTCATGGGCACTTCCAACGGCATCATAGAAATTATCCTACCTTCGTCTGAAAGGGATAAAAACATAAAAGTAAAACACCATGGAAGACAACGATTCACAAAGCAACACAATAAAACAAAAGGAAACATACAGTCTTCTCTGACCCCTTCTGGATTTGGGGGGTTGCCTAGGTCCAATCTTCCCTTAAGGAAGCTACTGAACATTTCATCAACACCACCCTGGTCATCGACTAGTTCTGTCTCCGTGGTGTCTTCTCCCAACTCCTTCGTCCCTTCCGCCTAATCTTTGCCCACATATTCCTCCTCAGTTAGTAAGTCCGTTGTAGCTTCCTCCTCAATAATGGTCTCTAACTCCTGTCTCCTCACTTCTCAAGTCAAGTCTGAAGGCATTAGTTGCATGTAAGTGGTCAAAATGAAAATTATGAATAAGATGAAAAGGATAATGCAATAAGTGCACCCAACTTACTTACCTCGAACAGGCATTTTGAACCGTATTCACTTCACCCTCGGCTCTTCCACATTTGAGGCCACCTCTGTTGAGCATTCACGCTTCGGGAGCTTCGACTTGGCTTTATTGATGGTCTCCTTGATGCACGTTCAGCTCTCTTTGCAGTATAGGGCACATCGTCTGGTTCCAACCCCACACTATCACGTGTATGGATTGAAGTACCAGATGACCCTCCCATCGCGATGGACATAGATTCATCAATCCCCTCAGGAGCATCTTGGGACTCAGTTGTCTCGAACAAATGGTTAATCCACGAACGAGATAACTGAGTACGATCTCGTAAGACATATTTATTGTTCATGCGAACCACTAGAAACTCAGCCAAGCGACAAAGATAGCTAGCAAAGAATACAAATGTAAAATGGGACTGCGCCTCAACGTTTGAACGCAATCGCACTATCTCCTTATGAAGGCCCGACAACAAAAATTGAGCTCAATTATAACGCATCCCAGTTTCTAAAATGGTTCGCGTGATGCGCACAGCTTCCACCCCAAGACTCCTCACCTGGGACAAGGATTTAGGAAACACCCGCATCCAAAACAGGGGATACAATTCATTAACTTCCTCAACCTTTGACGTCCCCTACATAGGGAATCCCTTGGAGCCCTTGACAACACCTAACCAGTCCTCTAGCTCACGCACTATATGAAGCTCTTTCTGTGCCCTATCCAAAACCACATTTTCCCCATCTTCCAGTACACCGAACAGGTCTGAAAAGAACTCCGCCAACAAATGGAAAACTATCTTGACACCCTTAATACGGGTGCTGTAGTAGGAGACAAACTTATCGAATGAATCAACAATCCTGATCATTTCAGCTATGGACACATCAGGGCTCGGGGTTGTAAATAACTCTATGAGGCTGGCATCACCCAAACAATAGACAATAGACAGCAGGGCATTGGTGCACAACCATTTCTGTGCCTTGCTGATCTCCCCAAACTTCATCGACAGGGTACTCTCAGTTCGTCCTGTCGTAATAGGGTCTCCGCCGGGAGGGACATCAACTGTAAACACAATTTGAAACCATCACATTAGTATGATCACCAGCAGTCGAACAAACACACTAAGGCATCTAGGAAATATCGTCACTGACCTTCAGTTGTGGACTTCGAGGTACTAGAGCCCAAGTCAGCATCACGAGGGAAAACTGGTCCATTACACGACCAATCTCCATGTAGCCACCCACGAGCCGTGCACTGTGCAAACGCCCTAGAAAAATGTTTATGGAAATGGACAATGTCAACCTTTGTCTGAGCTAATACAGCAACACGAAGGGTGGGACCTGCCATAAAGGTCTCTAGAGCGGTATGAGCCAGTGCAAGCCCATCATCATTGACACATGTCCCATCTTGGTTAACTTGGGGCCTGCAAAAGAACGGTTGTCAGAACAGGAGCAAACACTAAACGATAAAAAAAATAAAAATGACAAACTAAACGATCTTACCTCTCTACTTGGTACACCGTGCCAGGAGGGTTCTGAAATAATGTGTGCGCACGCGCAGCTAGAAACAAGGTGTTATTGAGATAGTCAGGCCCTCGTGGCAATAGGTCCCACACGCGCGCTAACGGGCGAGTAGATCTAGGCTCGCCAGAGGGATCGTCCTCGATCACAAGTGGTCCCTCGTCAATATCTACCATGAAAACCACGACACCATCCGAAGATCCTGGCAACATAACTTCAAGCACGTTCTGCGCCACTTGTTCGCTCAGGTGTGACCAGACCACCACCTTAAATCTGTCTATGATGAAGGCGAGGAATTCACAGGCCCCTTCCCTGAACCATACCCCATTGTTGTCAATAGTTAGATCAGGGGTAGGTTCATCAATTTCAAGGGGCCCGAACCATGCCAGTACTCCAACCAGCTCAACTACCAAGAGGAAAGGCTCAGGATCCCTGCAAGTAACCAGAATGCTGCGATAAACCAGCTCTACATGAAAATGAGATGGAAAAACAAAATTCCATGTTGTAGGCCAATACTTCGAAAAAAATCAAAAACTGTTTACACTCGGCATATACACTGCAAAGAAACCATCTACGCTCGGCGTATATGCTCCCAAAAAAATTGCTAACTGTTCACACTTGGCGTATACGCTGCGAAGAAACCATCTACACTCAACATATATGCTCCCAAAAAATAAAAAAATTGCTAACTGTTTACACGGCGTATACGCTATCAACAAAACGCTTACACTCGACGTATACGCTATCAACAAACTGTTTACACTCAGTGTATATGCTCTCAAAAAACTGTTTACACTCGGCGTATATGCTATCAACAAAATGCTATCAACAAACTATTTATACTTGGCGTATATGCTGTAAAAATCGTTTACACTCAGCGTATACGCTGCAAAAACACTCGGCTTATACGCTGCCATGAAAAGAAAAAAATCGTTTACGCTCAGCGTAGACGCTGTGAAAACACTCGACATATATGCTGCCATGAAAAGAAAAGAAAAGGAAATCGTTTACGCTCAGCGTATACGCTGTGAAAACAATTTACGCTATACGCTGTAGAAATTGTCTACGCTATATGTTGCGAAAATCGTTTACGCTACATACTGTTAAAACTGTCTACGCCATGTACTGTTAAAACCGTCTACACCATGTACTGTTAAAACTTTCTACGCTGTACATTGTAGAGACCCTCTACGCTGCGGACCTACGCTCAGCGTACAGGCCGTTTATGCTACCAAAACTGTTTACGCTACCAAAACTGTCTACGCTGCCGAGACTGTCTACACCAGATAACAAGTATAGATGAAAAACAGTTAACAGAGGCAGGATTAGAGCCTACCTGTGTGCCGATCCAGGCCACGATGGAACCCTTGGCCTAGGCAAACACTGTAACATGGCCTCTGTTTCCTCTATGAAAGTCAAATCAGGCCCCTTCCTCCCCTAGCCTTCTACTTCATTGCCCTTGCCCATTCTGGTGCCCTGTACGCTGAAACTGACAGGGTTTACGCTGAGGTTTGAACCTGCATGCCGAGTTGAATCCTGTATGCTAGGGTCTAAGCCTCCACGCTCACGCTTACACCGAAGTGGCAGCCTCTACGCTTATGCTGGGATTCGAGTCTCTACGCTTACACTGGGGTTTGAGCTTCTACACTTACGCTGAGGTTTATGCTCACGCTCCGGTTTGCTTCAAGTTAATAGTGCCTCCAACAACTGATAGCCTTACGCTATATATAGTGCCACATTGACTCCGCCGCCGCCTTGCCTTTTTTTATTTTATTTATTTTATTTGTGTTATTTTATTTAATTTTAATCAAAATTATTCAAAATACAAAATATGGGAAATATATAAAACCAAAATGCTGATTCCATCGTAAACCAACTTCAAATGCCCACACTGAACATTTTGGCGCAAACTCTCCGATGCAAATTATACGGCGACTAGGCATCATCAAAGCACACATCCGGCCCGGTATGGCCTTAAACTACCATGACGGCCCGGCAAGGCCTTAAACTGCCACATACAGCCCACACATGGCCCGGTAAGGCCTTAAACTACCACACACGGCCTGGTATGGCCTTAAATTGCCACACACGGCCCGGTAAGACCTTAAACTGTCATATTCGGCTCATATTCGGCCTGGTAAGGCCTTAAACTGCCATGCGTCCTGGTGCAACGATGAACCATCATCGTACATGTACACATGATTTACGTTGCCAAAGAACATGAAATAACACCTATTAGCTCATTCTGCCCTCTGTTTATTGGCAGGAACAAGCCCGATGGATTGTCAACGTTTATCCACACCCTTGATCATCGATGGACCATATGGAAAGATCACAAGAGAAATCAACATAAATTCCATCAGCTTAGGTACATCAATCGACGACACAATCATAGCCTCAACACAACAAACGCTAGATAGCTACAAAGGTATGACAAAATCTCTTGACATAGAAGCTGATAACATCACTGAAGACCCGTTGACAGAAACCCCCATCGCTATGCCTGATGGTGAAATTAAAATATTAAAATTAAGTACACTATTGCAACCTCAACTGGCTAAAGACATAGAAGACGTGCTTCAAGACAACATAAAAGCATTCGCTTGGTCTTACACTGACATGCCCAAGTTAGATCCTCGAATCGTCCAGCACAATATTATCCTTGATCCAAAATTGAGGCCAGTAAAACAAAAGGCACGAAAAGTTAAGCCTGAGGTAACATTGGCAGTTCGCAATGAGATCACCAAACTTTATCAGGCAGGTTTCATTCGGGCTGTTCATTACGATGAGTGGGTATCCAACATGGTCATTGTCCCGAAAAAGAACAGAAGCATTCGCTTATGCATTGACTTCTGGGATCTCAACGTTGTAACAATAAAGGATGATTTTCCCCTACCCAGCATCAATCAACTTATTGACTCAACCGTTGGGCACACCCTATTATCTTTTATGGATGGCTTCCCAGGATACAACCAGATACGCATTAATCCGAAGCATCAGCTCCGAACTACCTTTATGACACCATGGGGAACCTTTTGTTACACAATGATGCCCTTCGGTCTCAAGAATGCTAGGGCCACATATCAAAGGGCAATGACATTTATTTTTAGCGATTACATGCTACACTCGCTCAATGACTATGTGGATGATATCATGGTTAAATCAAGGACATCAGAATAACACGTACAAGATCTTGACTTGGTACTAAAGCGTTGTTTAAAATATAACTTGAGACTTAACCCAAAGAAATGTGCCTTCGGAGTCAAAACAGGCAAAATTCTTGGACTCATAGCCTCGGAAGCAGGGATACGAGTAGACCCCGATAAAGTTAAGGCCATAACAAACTTAAAACCACCTAGCAACCTTACCGAACTCTGAGGCCTACAAGGTAGATTACAGTTTATCAGGCGTTTCATAGAAAAACTAACGGACAAGTTGAAACCTATGAACCACTTGCTACGCAAGAACGTCCATTTTGAATGGACTTCGTAGTGCTAGGAAGCATTTGACAATATTAAAACAGCACTTGTTCAACTACCCATAGTTTATCCACCTCAAAATAATAAACCGTTTTACATCTACCTTGCCACTTCGGACTCGTCAATCGCGTCCATGCTTTGTCAAAAATAAGATGATGGAACCGAAGTTCCTGTCTATTACTTAAGCCATGCATTAGTAGCCCATGAGAAGAAGTATAACGAGGTGGAGAGGTCATGTTTATCCCTAGTCTTTTCCTTAAAAAATGGCGACATTACCTCTTCCATAACCAAGTCAATATAATCTGCAAGGATAATGTGCTCAGAGCCATCACAAGAAACATTTATGAGTCAAGTAGAATAGCCCGTTGGAAAGCCATAATAGCTGAATTTGACCTACACTACATAGCACAATCATCAGTTAAGGATCAAGCCATAGTGAATCAAATGACTGTGTCACCAATGCATGATCAAGCAATGATAGAGCCAGAGTTCGCTGATGAAAATAGACATAGTACCCGATGACTACGATGCCATTTTGAACTTTGATGGAGCATCCACCTCTTGAGGGGGAAGTGCTACTGCCATCATCACCTATCCCTCCGAGGAGATCCGACCCTTTGCTTATCGTTTCAACTTTCACTGTACCAACAACATAGCAGAATACAAAGGTCTCCTTAGAGGTCTCATGGCAACACTAGCTTCAGACATCACACGACTAGTGGTTAAAGGAGACTTAAAACTGGTCTTGAACCAAGTCACAAATATTTATACGTGCAAAGCGCAACATTTACAACCATACTGTGACTTAGCCAAACACTTAATGAGGCAATTCGAAAACATGGACGTGCAACATGTCTCCAGAAATGACAATACCATTGCAGACGCACTGGCCACACTAGCGCTAAACATATCACTTGACATGTTCCATATGTTACCAAGCTCCATAATCAGTTGTGCTAAACCTGTAACCGATACTCTCGATATATTACCAATTGCATCCGTTAGTACAACACATGCGGTAGAATGGTATGACGACATAAAAGAGTACCTTCTACATGGTGAAACACCGCGACATCTAACGAATGCACAAAAAGACACGGTACGTAAGCGTTCTCGACAATATACACTCGTAGGGGACACATTGTGTCGTCGATCCTACGAAGGCATACTCCTAACATGTGTTAGTAGTGCTGATGTCCAACCCATCGTCAAGTAAGTACATGATGGACTATGCGGAGGACACATAGCACCTAAAGCAATGGCAACGAAAATAAGACGCTTAGGCTATTATTGGCCACATATGAAGTATGACTGTCTCTCTAAGGCTAAAACATGTAGTACCTGTCAAAGACATAGTAATCTGATCCATGTCCCACCAAATGAGTTGCATTCAGCGCAAATCACATGGCCCTTTCAAAAGTGGGGGTTGGACCTTACCGGACCAATAACACCCTCATCTTCTGCAGGGCATAGCTTCATCATAAACGCAACAGAGTATTTCATGAAGTGGGTAGAAGCTGTGCCCCTTCGAAAAACCACATCCAAACACGTATGCAACTTCATTCTTGAAAACATTATGACCCGTTTTGGCATCCCCATGACCATCATCACTGATAACGGGCCACAATTCAGTAGTGCCGAAACCAAAACTTTCTATGAAAGCGTAGGGACCAAAAACTCATTTTCATCCCCTTATTACCCTCAAAGCAATGGGCAAGCTAAAGCCACAAATAAAACCATCATTACAATACTTAAAAAGATGCTCACCCAAAGCAAGAAAAGATGTCACGAGCTGCTGGTATACGCACTGTGGGCTTATCGTACTACGCATCCGACTTCAACAGGTAAAACGCCATATAGTCTTGTTTATGGTTCAGAAGCTGTTTTACCCTTGGAATTACAGGTACCGTCTTTAAGGATCACACTTTCTAGACTCCTCGATGAAAGGTAAAACAATGATCTACGTATCATTGACTTAGACTCGGTGGAGGAGGAACGCATACGTGCACTCAACCAAATTGAATGGTACCAAAAACGACAACAACAACGCCATCGGCACGACATTCATAAGCGCCCTATCAAGGAAGGCGACCTTGTACTTAAGGCCGTTCGGGAACATCCGGACAAATTCTCAGCCAACTAGGAACGGCCCTACTTGGTAACCAAAGCATACGATAATGGAGCATTCAAGTTAGCTGACATGGAAGGGAATGAGCTTGCAAATCTGACCAATCACTTGTTCTTGAAACCGTTCCACGTGTGAGCATGGACTCAGGTACGCTCTCGTCCTGGAATCATGACGGTAAACTGATACCACAACTCGTCCTGGAATCATGACGGTAAACTGATACCACAGCTCGTTCTGGAAACATGACGGTAAACTGATACCACAGCTCGTTTTAGAATCATGATGGTAAACTGATACCACAGCTCGTCCTGGAATCATGATGGTAAACTGATACCATAGCTCATCCTGACATCACGACGATAAACTGATACCACAGCTCGTTTTGGCATCATGACGGTAAACTAATACCATAGCTCGTCCTGGAATCATGACGGTAAACTGATACCACAGCTCGTCCTGGAATCATGACGGTAAACTGATACCACAGCTCGTCCTGGCATCACGACGGTAAACTGATAACACAGCTCGTCCTGGCATCATGACGGTAAACTGATACCACAGCTTGTCCTGGCATCATGACGGTAAACTGATACCACAGCTCGTCCTGGCATCATGATGGTAAACTAATACCACATAATGTCTGCAAAAACAATAAACTAGCACCTGTCCGGTACGATAGTAAACTATCACAATCACATTCACCAAAGTCCGCTAAGACTATAAACTGGTTTGCCTCTTCACAGTCCACCAAGACTAGAAACTGGCAATGTACCGTCCGCCACGACGCTAAATGGGAAATTTCCAATGGGTCATGACATAAAACTAACCCATGATAGTCAGCTACGACTATAAACTAGCAATTTTCTCTCTGGTACCTCGATCTGTGGCTGCATCCCAACTTCATCAAAGCCGCTGCATCACTCGCCATCAGCCGATCCTACCAACATTGCTGCCATTCATATACAGTGCCTGAAATCTCATCCGGTGCCTTCGTTTCATCAGTAGTTGTTTAAGTCTAAGCTTGCTTACTCACTCATAGTTTTCTTGTCTTCTTGGAGTTGTGTTTGCAGGATGACACTCAGAGGTGTTCATACAAGAATGCACTTCGTCATAAGCAGCAAGGTGAGATGTTGTTCACAACACACGTGGCCAGACTAAATCAAGCCATTCACTAGTACATCTCCCGTTACATGTCCCACCTATCCCTCAACATCTCCTACTTGGTTACATCCTGGGCACACCCAGTACAGCCCAAAACATTGAACATACCGTTGCATACTATGCCACCTTTAGGCGATTGCAACCCACGACATGGCATTTGATCATGAGCATAAGAATAGCCAAAAAAGAAAAAAAATGCTCATGTCTAAAACAATTAAGACACATCTCGTTACATGGCTTTGGCTCTCCGCCAACAGGTTTTCCCTAAACACTAAACAAGGGCCCTGTTCCTCCAAAGAACGCAACACATCGTCACGTAGCTTTGGTTATGCCAACAATGTCTCTTGAACACCAAGCAAGATGTTATGGGAACTACTTGAGGAAAAGGTGCGGATGGAGTTAGAGGATGGATGAAATGTGGGATGTCTCCCGGAGGAGAAGGAGTCCTTCTAAAGTACTCCCGAGCATGGTAGTGACGGTGTGGAGTGTGACTCATAGAGTCATCTGGAGAAACCGGCTGCTGCACATAATAACCATAAGGATCGGGCTGCCGGTAAGGGTATTGCTGTGTTGGCGGTGGCATCCCCCATGACTGTGGGTATTGCCACTGCTGATGTTGTCCAACGGGCTGTGGAGGCGTTCCACTTGGATAATACGTTAAGGGTTGGTGGAACTACCTTGGGTTGTCTTGTGGGTAAGGTAACCTTTTGGGTGTTTGCCGTTGATTAAGTCTTGGATTTAATGCATACACCCCAGACTCCTGCAGATGTGAGATAATTGGACAACATCCCTTAGGATGGTCATAGTAGCAGACCTCACATCCACCATCATTGTCTGAATCTGAATTTTCAGCCTCATCGGAGTTAGAGATTTTTCCCTTACCCTTGTTATGTG
>MNCI01011741.1:27554-41634 GCA_015680685.1 Gnetum montanum
GTCTTAGATGGTTTGAGTATGTGTAAAGAACATCAAATAATGAGCCTATTAAAAATGTTGTTACATTGTTATTTTACAAAATCCACCAAAAGGAAATCTAAAAAAGACATGGGAAAAAAAATTAAAGATGATTTAAAGAAATTACAAATAAATAAAGATCTAGTTCTTCGTAGGGGTGAATGGGGAAAGGAAACTCATGTAGCTAATTCCATTTTGTTGGGACAAAGCTAGAATGATGACGATAAAATTTGGTTAATTTGTTACAAATGCTACCAAGAATAATTGATAATTTTCTTAATGATATTTTCAAACACCATGGCATGTACATTTCTACTATCTAATAGATCTAAATGGTTTATGAACAAACAAAAAATTTCAATTTCAAAGAAACACTTTTTAGAGTGGTTAAATAACATTAATACTAGAGTGTGTTTGTATATATTATTATTCAATTTGAGAATTCATAGTTTCAAGGATGTATGTGGATGATATGCTAATGCTAACTAGAATTGGTATTTTCAACATTGGGGTTAAAGGTGAGGAGAATGATGGTAAATTGTTTTCAGTGTTTCAATTATTTCACAATTAAAATTATTCAAAATTCAAAATTAAAATTGTAGTTTAATAAAATTTACTTAAAAATATTTAAAAATTTAAAACTTATGTAGTTTAATGATAAAAATTCATAAGATCAATTTCAATGAGTTTCAAATGGGTTTGAATTGAATTCTATCTAAACTTTTCACTTAAATCCAATAGATTTCATCCATTAGAAATTTGAAAATTATGAATCATCATCATCATGCTAAGCTTGTCCCAATAAAATGGGGCCAACTACATGAGTTCTTTTTTGCCATTCATTTTTATGAAGAGCTAGATCTTTGTTTATTTATAGTTTCTTCAAATTATATTTGATTAGTTTTTGCCATATCTTCTTTGCTCTTCCTTTAGGTCACTTTCTTAGAACAATGATGTAGCAACCTTCGTTTATAGGCTCATTGTCTGATATTCTTTGCACATGTCCAAACCATATAAGGTGTCATTCTTGTAGCTTATCGTAAATAGAAGTTACTCCAAGTCTTCCTCTGATGTCTATATTATGTAGTTTACCTCTTATACTAACATTCAACATCCATCAAATTATTCACATTTCTGCCATACTAGTTTGTTGGTCATGCGTCTTTTGTACTACCCAACATTTAGCAATATATAAGATAATAGGTATGATTGCTATCTTGGAAAGTTTGATGAGTTTATAAATTTTAAGAGTTAATAAAAATTTTAAGAGTTCAAAATTTTTAGGAGTGAAAAAAATTTATGCACATTGCCAAAGCAAGTTGGTAAAGGTCAAAAAAAATGCAAAAAGAGCAAAGAAACTACAAAAAATGGAAAAAAAACTGCTTTCAAGGGAGATCTAGAACTTCTTTCAAGAAAGTAGAAAATCATTACGCTACTTATTTACTTTCAAAAAAGTAAAAATACTATACTACCTACTTATTTGCCTTACATGTTGTTAGGTTTGAAGTATTGCTACTTCATTAACAAATAACTCTTTGAATATGTTACTTTCAAAAGAAAGTAGAAAAATATTGTACTAACTACTTATTTACCTACTTACATATTGTTAGGTTTAAAATATTACTATTTTGTTATAGAATATCCCTTTGAATTACATATTGTTAGGTTTAAAATATTACTATTTTGTTATAGAATATCCCTTTGAATTACATATTGTTAGGTTTAAAATATTACTATTTTGTTATAGAATATCCCTTTGAATTACATATTGTTAGGTTTAAAATATTACTATTTTGTTATAGAATATCCCTTTGAATTACATATTGTTAGGTTTAAAATATTACTATTTTGTTATAGAATATCCCTTTGAATTACATATTGTTAGGTTTAAAATATTACTATTAGGAAGACTAAGCCCCTTACCTTGGTAGGAAAATATCTTGTTTGTAAATCCATTTGTGCTTCTACCATGTGTATTATTCCTCGTGCTGGGCTCCTTCCCACACAGCCTATCAAAACTTGGAGCAGTTATTTCGAGACTTCATGTGGCCATCTAAAGATTCCCAACGAGGTTTTCATCATGTTGCTTGGAACATTGTTACTCTTCCTAGAAACAGAGGATTAGGTCTGTTGAATTCCTACAAACAGGGAGTCACCTTAGTTGCTAAGTGGTTAGTGCAACATCTGGACACCTCTGACATAATTGGAAATCTTCTCCAGCTAAGGCTTCATCAAATTTTTCCTAAACATAAGCCTTTTTGGAAAAACATCCATCCTATTAATTGGATTTTCTCTCCTCATTCTATCTCCATTCCTGGTTCCCATGTATTCAAAAGCATATGGAACGCGTGGCAAGTTCTCCACCATCATATTAATTGGTCTAATATCCATCTTAACCCTACTCTCCTTCCCATGCTTTGCCCTTGGTGGTTACCCTTGACCCCCGCCCCTCTTGCCATTACTAATGCAAGATTAGCCATTATTTGGTACCGGAAGGGAGTGATTTCCCTTAATTGTCTTCGTCTTGCTAATCAATGGATTTCTTGGGAAGCGTTTGAAAACCTATATGGAGCTTCGAAAGCAATGCGGCTTTGCTTCCACCAGATACATACATTTCTTCATCAATCATTACACCTAGATGGTGCTATCCAAGGTCTATTTCATGGCCTCTATTGGTCTAATGGGTCAAAAATTTTTCCTTATCGGCCACATGTTCCCTTCCAATTGTTACACGATTCTTCCGAAGTCATTCTACGCTGTAATCGATCTTGGAATAAACAAGAATCAGAGGATTTTTGGATCTCTCTTTTCAACCAAATTTGGCATCTCCCGACTCTTCCCAAAATTCAACAATTCCTTTGGTGTTTTCTTCATCAAGGTCTCCCAATCGGGAAACGTTTAGCATACCTTGGGATTCACTCCCCTAAGTGCCCTTTATGTAATGACCCTGAAACCTTTGTCCATGTTTTTTGGCTTTGCCCATTTGCTCAGCATGCATGGGAATGGGCTTCTAAGGTTTTTCCCTCATGCACTCTTACACAAGAGGCCATAATGTTTGGTTTCTTACCTATCATGTCCAAAAACTCTCATTTCCTATGGAAGATCCTTAGGCCCATCATCTTATATAATATTTGGAAACGTAGATGTACCACACTTTTTCAAAAGACAATTATTTCAAACTCCTTACAACTAACTACTTCGGAAAAAATGCAAATTCTTCGGCATGTTCACTTCCAAATTATATCTCAAGCCCCAAAATTCAAGATGAATGCTAACCAGTTGTTTTTCTTATTGTAGCCATGGAGTCATATCGGAGATCCAAATAATCACCATCATCAAGCCTCGCTTCAGAAGAAAGTCTCCTAATTAAGCCACAGTTTTCTACACCATTTGACTTTTTTCCTCTTTCTTCCACCTTTGTTCTCATTCGACAATCCACATCCAGGAAAAGATACACACATTTCAACGAATGGTTGATCTTTGGAATGCATTTCCACACCCTATGGAAGGCTTAGTTTAACATGTTTCCTCTTTAATAGTCTTAGTCAACACGGTTTCTCTTCCTCCTTTCCTCAATCTATGTCTTGAAGTAGCTTTTGTACTAAATTTTGTTTTCTATTAATAAACTTCTCTTTTTGGGGTCCGACACCCCCCCCCCCCCCCCCCCCCCCACTTAAAATATTACTATTTTGTTATAGAATATCCCTTTGAATTGAAGCACTCGTACGTGTGTTACAGTATGAAAAGCTTAAGATTTGACATTAAAAGTGCGAGTCTAGTTTCACCTCAAAGTTATTCAAAGTTAAACTTTGAACACCTTTGAATTGAAGCACTCGTACGTGTGTTACAGTATGAAAAGCTAAAGATCTGACATTAAAAGTGCGAGTCTAGTTTCACCTCAAAGTTATTCAAAGTTAAACTTTGAACATCTATTCATGTTGTTACCCTATATAAATTATCAACCACATTGAGAAACGTCTTATTACCTTTTGAAGCATTGCTTGTGTGTTACGATCCAATAGTTGAGGATTTGACGCAAGGTATAAAGATCTAGAACTTCTTTCAAGAAAGTAGAAAATCATTACGCTACTTATTTACTTTCAAAAAGGTAAAAATACTATGCTACCTACTTATTTGCCTTACATGTTGTTAGGTTTGAAGTATTGCTACTTCATTAACGAATAACCCTTTGAATATGTTACTTTCAAAAGAAAGTAGAAAAATATTGTACTAACTACTTATTTACCTACTTACATATTGTTAGGTTTAAAATATTACTATTTTGTTATAGAATATCCCTTTGAATTGAAGCACTCATACGTGTGTTACAGTATGAAAAGCTTAAGATCTGACATTAAAAGTGCGAGTCTAGTTTCACCTCAAAGTTATTCAAAGTTAAACTTTGAACACCTTTGAATTGAAGCACTCGTACGTGTGTTACAGTATGAAAAGCTAAAGATCTGACATTAAAAGTGCGAGTCTAGTTTCACCTCAAAGTTATTCAAAGTTAAACTTTGAACATCTATTCATGTTGTTACCCTATATAAATTATCAACCACATTGAGAAACGTCTTATTACCTTTTGAAGCATTGCTTGTGTGTTACGATCCAATAGTTGAGGATTTGACGCAAGGTATAAACATGAGTTGTGTTATATAGTACTAGAGTATCTCCCGTGAGGAAAAGGTACTCCAATCTTTACCAGCACAGTGTAAGCAAAAATCGAATCGAATCGAATCTAATCCGCTAGAATGTATTGGTTATATCATATATTATGTAGTTTTCGCTTCCGAAAACGAATTCAAAACCATGTGACTGACAATTATTTGATGTCATCACATCGTATAATTGAATGTCACTTACACCGAATGCTCGTTTGGTGGAAAACCAAACTAAAACATCATGTTCCGCTGTTCACCATAGCCAGGACACAACTATTAACATTGTGATGGTGTGTTTTAGCACCACCATTTACCTGTGGTAAATGCGCGTTGCGGAGATTCTCGAGTGTGGACGGTGCATGCGAAGAAAAAGGTTTTCAAAAATGGGTATTAATCCGTACGTCACGTAGATACATGTGTCAGAAACTCTTTATGACAACGAAAATGACGGTACACGGAGAAATTAATAAAAATAGAGCTGGTACAGAAGAGATTCACAGTCACGAGACAGGAAAGAAATGTTGGTTGCCAAGCGAAAAGTTTGAAATCAAAGCGAATCTGCACATTGCACTTGCATATTTGCATTTGTATTTGCATGCGTAATGTGTATGTACAAAGTACGATCCAAACAGACACAAGCAAAGAAAAGCAGACGAGACGACACCAACATATCATCAACAAGAAAACAAGGACAGTAACTCCTCCTCCTCCTCCTCCTGCTGCGCCTCTTCCTCTTCAATCTTGAATCCGTCCTGGCTCATCACTGCTACGCTTTGCTTCTAGATTCACGTCTGCATCTAACAACACTCAAAGTCAAAGCACAGCATCACCTACCCCACCTCAAATAATTCACATTTCGAATTCGCCACGTGTGTGTACAGCTGCTTTCCACGCCCCACCCCCCTGGCCTCTCTCATTTCCATATCCTCCACCATATTAAAAACATAAAGAGGAAGGGAAAACGCATCCGTCCATGATCCATCCTAACACAGAAACACGTATGCACGGCGAATCACTTTGCTCAGGTGTATTCGCTGTCCCGCTGTCTCGCCGTCTCCCTCGTGACAATTTCCGAACCCATCAACAACTGCTGCTGCTGCTGCAGTTGCAGCACTCAACACATTGCCACAACGCTCACGTTCTAAGCCTGGACGACATGTCCAGGGATACAAAAAAAAGGTACGGCCATTGTGCACAGACAAAATCCCCAAACAAAACTACGCAGGCTCCTTCAATCTCCGAGACTTTCGCGTTACGATTCAACTTTAAAAAAAGAAAACAGAAAACAATACAATTCCAGCGTCCACGATGCAGTGGGAATGCGAACCGCAATAACAGCCACAACAACAATCATGATTGGGAAGGAACAATAATACTGATGATGATGATGATGATAATAATAATAATAATAATCACAGTAAGTAACAACATCAGCAGCAGCAGCCGCAACAGCAACGCCGCGGGCGGAACAAAATTGTGAACAGTCGGCCTTTCACCTCAGGGCGGGCGGCCTGTTACACACGATGCAGACGATGATGCTGGTAATGCTGGCGCTGTTTTCCCAATCCCAATCCCAATCCCAATCCCAGGCTCAGATCCAAGTCCACGTCACCGCCGTCGCCGACCCCGCCGCCGCCGCCGTCAAATAACGGCAGAGAACGGGCGGGTACGGACGCCGGCGGCAGCGTGTCCGGCCAGGGATTGTACGAATCCGGGAGCGACAGGAATCTTCGCGAAGAATCCGAGGCGAGGGCAGCGCTGGGAATAACAGGCGGCGGATGCGGCGCCACGGACACGGGCGGGTACATGATGGGGTATTCACAGTGCGGGTGCAAGTGATGCGGAGCCGCCGCCATGACCGCCCACGTGTTCGCAGAAGCAGCCGCTGCCGGAAGCGGAGGCGGAGGCGCAGGCCTCACCGTTGCCGGCACGACACCGAATCCGTACATGTACGGCGGCATGGGTGCCCTTTCTGGGGCGCCGTAGGCGAAGGGATAGAAACCGCGAGCGGCGGCGGTCGTGCCGGCGGTGACGGTGTTGTTGATGTTGAGGGGATTGGCCGCGTTTTGGCGCGAAGCCTGGAGCTGAGCGCGCTTGGCCTGCTGGCGCTCCTTCTTGTGCGCGTTCTGGTGCCCGCCCAGCGCCTGCGAGTTGGCGAACTCCCGAAAACAGTACTGGCACTCGTACTTCCGGCAAGCGTCCGTCGACGCCGACGCCGCCGCCGGGGGCGTTTTTCCGGCGTCGTCGCGGTCGCCGGCCACCGTCTGCCTCTGCCTCTGCCTCTCCCTCTCGTTCGTGTCGCCGCTGCCGCTGCCGCTGCTGCTGTCGACGGCGCCGGCGCCCGCGGTGGCAGGCAGGATTTGGCAGCCGAAGAGCTTGAACGATCCCGCGCCCGTGCCCGTGCCCGTGCCCGTGCCTGTGGCCGAGCCGCCGGAGTTCCCGTTTCCGGCGACGACCGTGGCGCCGTCGGAGGCAGCGGCATTCTGCGCAACTTCCTCGCCCATGGAACTCTCCGTGGTTCGATTGCCGCTGCAGTTTTGGATTCCGGCGTCGGCGTCGTCGGAGATTGGCGTGGGTGTGATTGTTGGGATGGGGATAGAGATAGAGAGGAGCCTCTTTTGGCTTTCGGCCTCCACCGCACCGAAGTCAGCCATCTCGGGCGTGGCGTTGTTGTCGGCCTGGCTGTGAGCGTCTGCGTCTGCGTCTGCGTGGAGGCGAATTCTTTTGGGCGACGAAGACGCAGCGTCGTCGTCGTTGTCGTTGCTGATGCTGTGGCCAACACCGGCGGCGCTGCTGATGCATTGTGGGACTTGGCGTGAGCGCTTGCCGCAATTATAAGCAGTGCGTCGCTCGCCCCCATCACCGGGCGTTTTGGAGTCTCCTGCTGTCATGTGTGAATGACTGAGTAACAGCTTCTGTGATTTTAGTAAGAGGTGCTGTTATGGGACTGAGTAACAGGTTCTGGGAGTAACTGCACTCAGTGGAGTGCCGTCTCCTCTTTTCTGTTTCTCAATCACGGATGACTCGCCAGCTTCAGTTCCGCCACAAATGGATCAATCCCAGCCCCGTTATATAGAAAGCCGGCAGGCTCACAAACCAAACATCCAACCAACCATCCCAGAAAAAACACAAAAACAAAACCAAACTGGGGTGGATGTCTGTGCGAAAAAGCAAATGAGAGTTGTAACAGAGCCGAAATCGGGGGCACGCAGGCCGGAGGGCGATGGTGGCTGAGATGTGCGCCGGACGCGGCTCTGCGGGCTGTGGCCGTGCGGACTTCCCAATGAAAACGAAAGCCCAGAACGGAAAGCAGATAAAGCAGGAGGAAAACGAGAGACGAGAGAAGGAAAAAAAGAGAGAATCTGGAAATCGCAAGGCCAGATGCAGAGAAACACGGGAGAGAGACGCAAAGAAACAGCAGCAGCAGACGCCCACCCAAGCAAGAGGCGCTGAGGCGCTATCGCCTTTGTCCAGTCGAAAGCCCACACGAAATTTTTTGCCACAAAAAGGCATTGGCAAGCAGGAGCGACGAGTCAGGCGGGCCCTCCTCAACACCTCATTCGTGCCTGCCTCCTATTCGCGTGGCAAATGCGCAGCCCTCTTCTTCTTCTTCTTTGTATGGGCGGCTGCAGCACTGACTCAACACACGCGCAGAAGCAGCAGCAGCGCGTCAAAAAGCCAAACACCAGAGCGCACCTGCTACCCTGCCCTTCCCTATCTCTCTCTCTGTCTGCTCCACTGTTTTTCTCCCCCTCTCTTGCTTTTCTCCCCCACGATTGCAGTTTTCGCACTTTGCATATGAATACACAATTAAAACACAGCACAACAAGATTTAGTCGCGGCTACAATGCCGGATTGCCAGAAACGTCTCCGTGATGGCGTTCCTGCATGCCTCTTCCTTTTGTAACGTCTCCGCTGGGTTGGGTGAAATTAAACTATATTGGGAATTTCGGATCTGGCAGCATCGAGGCCGCCAGCAGCACTACCCACATATATCAATCACATCACAGACCAATTGCATTCCCACAGTCGCAGCAGCTGTGCCCGCCTTGGAATTACAAACTGCGCGGTCTGTCTGTTAAACACGATACCATGTTATTCCAAGCACGAATTGCATTCAACACAAAAGATTTGGTCTGGCATCTTTTGCAGTTAACATGTCGGCCCGCGGATTGCGAAATTGCAGTGTTAAAAATAAATCGTGGAATTAAAGCGGCATCAACGTGTCTCTGCTTTTTAGCTTTGGGCACTAGTACGTTCCCTTTTTGCGTGCTCGCCAACCCAAACTCCAAAATCAGGTAGCTTTTGCCCTGACACCATTAGTACCTCTCTGGTTTTAGAAAAATTTGCGTAAATTGAGTAATTGGGTGCCTGGTACAATGCTTGTTAGAAATGATGGCCCTTAACCTTTGCATGTCGTTCTGCCTGTCCTTTACATATTCCCCTGGATGTGATTTTTTATGTGGCACATGGATAAGTATATATTATAGATAAGTATTACCGTTCACAACTTTAAATTCCATCAAGCTTAATATAGGTACTTGCAAATTAACAAGCATGTTATAAAATTTCGTAAAATGTATTCTTAAATTACTATGCTAGAGAGAGGCCATGTTAACTAGTGTCATGGATTCAATGCCGGAGATTACAAAACTTAGATTACTAGAGCTTCACAATAAAGCAGCCTACACGAAAAACTACAATAATCTTAAGTAAAGCTAGTAATAATTAGGTACACAAGGAATATTTACTCCACATTAATATAATTTTCTTAACATTGTTTTTGGGTATTAAAACATTCAAAAACTAAGTTAATGGGATGAAGCTCAATGAAGTTGCTTAATAGCTTAGTTGGTTGCTTACTTTGATGTTAGGTGTGCTGGAACTTAAAAGTATTTGTTTAGCAAATGACATATAGTGAAATTAGAACTTTATAACTCACTATTGCCTTAGAGAATCAAACCCATAACTTGAAGTTACCAAATTAAGAGTCTTCCCACTAAGCTAACACATTGTTGGGCTAAGTTCATTGTCGCATTTGTAGGTAATAGGTTGCCACATTGCCTATTGCTTCATTGGTCCCTAACTAGTTTGACGATTTATTTAGTTATACATTGTATGTTCCAAGTCTTGCAATCAACCACCAACCATGAGGTAGGCTACGCCACCTACCACCAAGGCATAACACATTTACGTTGCTTAGTGCTTCATTGGTCCCTAACTAGTTTGATGATTTATTTAGTTACACTTTGTATCTTCTAAATCTTTCAAAGTATCTTGTTGGTTGTAGGTCTTAGGGTGTACCTATATTCAAATTGGTCAACTCTAATTAACAATTTCTATATGTGTTATAGGGGATGTGTAATCATAATCGATACATAGTTTTTCAAGTTTCTTATTAGCTACCTATGATCAAGGATTACCATGGACTTCTAAGATATAACTAAATGATCACTAGTCCTTCCACTATTTACCCTTAGACAATGGACTTTTGAGATAGAACTATATGTCTTGACTACTTATGCTTGAAAAACCTAAATGCTTATGACTATATACTCTCAAAAATCCTAAAGCCTATCAAAGAATTCAAACCAGTACAAAAATTTGAACTAGTTATTATGAAATTTACTAACCTATTAGATCATGATAAAATAATTATAAGTTGTGAATTAGTTGTAACTTGGGTAAACCTTAGTTATTACCTTGTATGTTTAGCCTCATCCAACAAGTTCAATCCTTTCTTACAAGACATTACAGTTAGACATAATCATTGCATCTCATTAACTTGAGTTACATCCAAGGGGTCTCACTTTAAAATGAAATAAGTAACTACATTAAAATAATCACTATGTGACTAAATAGCATTTCTAGAATTGAACTTTATGCATGTTTGTGTGCATGATGCACTAACCATAGTTTGAATGCCAATAAATAGTTAAATCACCCAAGAATTACCTTTCCCTTTCATGTCGTATTTAACTTAGAGAAGTAAATACAAGAATACGATAAAATACACGAGGTGAATGCCATAACGTGAAAACAAACACACATGATACCCTGTATTAACGATGTCACTAAAGTGGGTAAGAAGAGCATTCCCAAATCCTATTATGACTAATTAACATTAATAGCTATAAGCTTAGTGTATCATCATGCGTATGATGCTCAACAGCAAATTTAAATTTTCCAATAACGCTTTGGTAGGCTTATATAATTGGCTAAATCTTCAAAGAATCGCCTTTCCCTATCTGCATGCCAAAACGGGAATATCACATCCGAATATGATAAAAACAAAAGGTGAATTCTGTAACCTAGAAAAGGAATCCACGTTAAATGCGATGTTATTGTGGATTAAAAATTCCCCAAATCTCAGTGGGCTGCCCTTGGTTTCAAACCCTGCTCCAATAAGAATCGCGGAAAACAAATTTAAAACACGCGACAGCAATCTCCGGAACAGGAACAGGCCACCATTAATTTAACGAGAAAGCTTGATCCCACCAAGGAAAAGGAAATTTCCCTTCACAGAGGGACGACAACCCAACAGACGGGACCAAATATCTTTCCCCCCATCGTGGAAGAAGGACGGCCTTAGCCACTCCTCGACTACAGCAACGTCCTATTCTATCTTTTCAATGGAAAGCCAAAAGGAAGACCATTCCATTCATAACGACATGCACTAACAAAATGCGGGATCGATGAAGTCATAAATGCGGACAAAGATGAGAAAATTTCCCACCTTCGCATGTTCCATGAAGAGCCTGCTATTTAATTTAAAAAAACATTAGAAAAGGTGCCCAATTCGAACACAAAATCTGTGAACACTTGAAGGCTGTCAGATTCGTTCCATGCATGTGGCTTGACCAATGAGAAGGTTAGCATGGCGCAAGCGTCAAAGGTCAAAAAAGAAAACCCCCTTGCCATTGCCCATATTACATGTCCCTTGGATTCAATGCATTCGGACCTGCAGAAAGTGATTGCTGATGCAAATATAAGGGGGAAAAGCTTAGGACCCAAAAATATAAAAAATAAAAAATAAAAAATAAAAAAACCCATTCAAAGTATTATCATTGGTCAGGCACCAGGTGGAGATAAAAAGCCACCGGATAGATGTATCTATGTATGTTATGTTGCTTGTCGGTTGAAATTACTACCACCATTTGCCAAAAGCAAAGGTATGGGATAGAGTGAGAATCACAAACAGGGACTTGAGATCAGATTTGAATGGACGTAAACACATTTTTAAATGCCCCTAGAAAGCTCATCATATTTAGGCCCGAGCTTGCAGGATTATAAATTACTCCATTAATCCGCAAAAATAATTCACATCCCACGCCATTAAAGCGGCCTTGGAAAGAGCGGGGACGTTGCGTAATTAGCGGCCCCAAAGGCTGGAGAATGGAGACGAACAAGAAGTTGAAGAAGTTGAAGAAGAATAAGTAGTTGCTTTGGCTCCGAACCATACAAAAAGCCAAAGTTGATTGGCTGCTGCCACAAAAATATGTATATATTTCATCTTCAGCGTAGGACACGTCCGGGGGTTGATAAGTTGCAGAAATATTAAATTATGTTGCGGGGCCAAAGACTATGGATGAAGCATATCTAGCTTTGCAGATCTGTGGACCCAATTTAAGTGGCATAACTCACCTGCTTAAACAGCGATTGTGCCTCTGCATGACAGGAAGTCACGTTGCTTAGTCGTACTCTTTTGGCTTTCCAAAATAAACTAACCATTTGTGTGGGGTCTAAGGCTTCTATGTGTTGGCTTGCCTAGCTCTTTCACAACGAAAGGTAAAAAAAGTACATGTCTTGTCCAACAAACAACAACTCATGTGGGTGGAGAGAGTGGAGGGGGTTAGAGATAGAATAGAATGAGATTGCAGATGGATGGGATTGTGATGCGACTCCTTTGACATTTTTTACGCATACATATCAAAAATTTTATGCTTGGGTCACCCAACGTCCACCTAATGTACTTGTTCTACCGACCACTTGGGGGAGCTTTGCGTTCGGATTGTGGTTGGGTTTCGTTCCCTTTCTCTTTCTTTCGTGTTTATTTTTTTAATGTTTAAAATATTTGTAGTGGAGGTGGGTCACAAGCATGAGTTAGACATGCCCAATCAGGAATATGGTGTGAGGGAGTCAGTCTTAACTGGTGTTCTACCTTTTTGTAACTCTTGGATTCCAAGCAAGTGGTCTTTTAAGTCAAGTCCCCATCGTATAAGGGAGAAGAAACCAAGTGGCTCATGATGTGCTATTCCTATGCTTCCTATTCCTTGCCTTTTCCTTTGATGTCATGGTCCCTTTTCTTTAATAATGACATGGGGGAATGTTACATCTTTGCATTGACGGTACCTCCTTTTAGGTTTCCAATGAATGAGATGTTTTTCAAACACGTAAAGGAACTTCTAATATTCAATTCACCGAAATCCTTTGTTTTATGTTTTTCTTCATGTACAAGAAGTCTTGTGATTCAGCATCTTGTAGGTTATAGGTTGAGCCTTTACGCGTCCCTATTATTACAACTATGATAATTATAACAATTCTTGACTTGTCAATTGAGATACTATTCACTTGATTAAAGTGCGTGGCTTGTGATTATGCATGTTACAAGTTCGATCCTAAGGGATATGCTAATCCGATATTGCCATGTTCTTCTATGATATCATGTTGGCTATATGTCTTAAGTTATAAAATATGGTAGGTTTCCAAACCTGGATGTACCTATAGTTAATTTGTTTCAAGTTCCAAAGTCACCCTTCTTCCAAACTAGTTGATGCAACTTAAATCTTATGTCATAAAGCAAATGTGAATCTTAATTTGCTCAAGTGAATGATGAGGTATTGGCCTAGTGGTAAGACTCTTGATTTAAAAGCTCCAAGTCATAGTCATGGTTTCGATTTTGGTGGACAATGCTAAGTTAAAAAGTTCTAATTTGACTATATGTCTTGGGGATAAATATTATTTTAAAAAAACTTTTTAGGTTTCAACATCTCTTAATTTACTTAGTTGGTTAGAGCATGCAACTTGTGGTTTGCATGTCATAGACTCAATTCCAATGTGTATGCTAATTTAACACACCATGATGATCTACCTAGGTTCTACAAAATTTTTGTGTTGGCTATATATCATAGGGGTACATATAGTCATCTAGTTTTGAATAAGGGTTGATGAGTCATGGTTTATCAAGCCCAGTTATCGGGGTCGCGATATCGCAGCTACGATATCACATACGCGATATCGTGGTTCTGGTGTGAGCCTATAAATAAAAGGCAGCACACTTGGTTTTGGGCATTAGTCATTAGTTTTTAGAGTTAGTTTTTGGTAAGTGTTTAGTTGTTAGTTCTTTCTCTCAACCCTTTTCCTCCCAATGTATGCATGTAGTGTGGTGATTGTAATTGTAC
>MNCI01011741.1:85707-105489 GCA_015680685.1 Gnetum montanum
GTCACCAAAGAGAATCCACAAGTCCCCTTGATGTCACACCCTAATCATTCCCTCTTGGTCCATCCTTCTTCATTCTGGGTACAATGAACACAAAATTAATTTTAAGTTTTAGAAATTTCAAGAATATCACTGTACCCTCGAACAGAACCTCTTTATTTATAAAGTAGATGAGTGGGTGTAGTGGGCTAACTGTTTCAAATAATTGATCACTCATGACTTAATAACATAAAACACATCTGAACCAACGATCCACATGAGTGTTTTATTCGTAGATTAGATTACTTACAAAAACATGAAAAAGACAAACACACAAACACACAAAAAAGATAAAAAGATAAAACAAAAAGTTGAAAAATGAAAAACTAAAAAACAAAAAATTGTAAAATTAAAGAAAATGAAAAATATTTATTAATCCTGCTTGTCATTGAAATGGGGGATATCCCCCATAACTAAACAATTGAGTCTGACAAGGATTAGTAAATGGGAAATGAGGATCCTTGCATATTGGAAGTATTGGGACCGGTCTATACTTATCCCCTCAGGGTTCACACACTTGATTATAATAAGCATAGTGGGGCACTTTATACGATGTAGTTCTTGGATAACAAGTTGGCCCACTATGATGTTTAGGACCGTTAGATGGTATGCAAGGATTGGGCTTATGCCTCCCATGGTTGTGTTCATTGGGCTGTATGGTTGTTGGAGTGTATGTTGGTGGCCTTGATGAAGTTACATGAGGCGTTGGGTTCGAAGGTAAGGGTGCACCACATTGTTGGACTTGTGCTGGGTTAGAAGATACAGTGGCCTCGGAATTATGTTGTCCCTTCCTACGGCTGTGTTTAAAGAAGGGACATCTTTGATGTTGAGGAGGCTCATCACTACTGTTAGTAGCAGTAGCACAAGTGTTGTTCGTGGGTTGCGATGGTACAAACACCTTAGGAATAGTTGGTGGCATTGTGGAAGGAGGGAAAGGATAAGAATGCTGAAAGTTAGGAGGAATGTAAGGTGCACAAGGTGGTGGTTGTGTTGGAGGTATGGGCTGATAGTATTGTGGAGAATAGTATTGTGGTGAGATAGAGTATGTTGGCCCAGTTGAAGAAACAAGGTGTTGGACGTNAAATATATTCGTATATAAAAGAAGCACTGGAACTTGCAACATGAGCTAGCAAAAAATATTACCAAGGAAACTAAAAAACTCAAAAAAAATCACTTGATTGAGTAAGTAACCTGGGACATTAAGGTAGACTACATAAACTCTTAGCTTTGTTGAATGAGCAAGTAATAAGAAAGAGGCATAAGGGGAAGCAGAAATTTGACACCTTGCATGCCAAACTCCAACAAATGATTGCAAGTAAATCAACCTTACATGAAAAGATGGACTTGTTAAAAAAACATGTACATCCTTCATCACAAAGTAGTTATTAAAATCCTTGAGAGAATATTCAAGAAGGCAAAAGAATACATGCAAGTATAGCAGAGAAGGTATCTATGTGATCCAAACTTCTCTAGGTCGACCATGCACTAAGCTAGAAGAGAAACTTCATTGAGTGGTAGTCGAGTTAAACATTACCCAACACATGCTCTTATAAGCAAGAAGGAACCATGAGTAGAATGCATGAATAAAGATACATACTTCTACAAGATCAAGAACTTATGCATGAATAGAACTAATGGCTCTGTGCTAGGATGACGAACCTTGAGATGGAATTGTAGAGATTCCATACGTTTTTACAAAGCTCTTCCAGCTTCGACCCTTACTAAGCAAGCCTGTCAAGGGGTTTCTATCCTAGCACTTCTTACTGAGGTAACTCATGTTGTAACATAGTCATGATTTGTAAATTTATACAATATTCCTCCACATTGACCATGTCATGTGTTTGGTCCCAATTTTGTATATTGGGTGTTAAAGCTATGGTATTAGCTTTACACAGTTGTGGGAGAACGATGAGCCATCCAATGGCATTTTGTAATTCTATTATAATCCATAGGCTTGGGAAGTATTTCACACCATATATTTATAGTTCTCGAGCACATGGTTAATGTTTCTACTTTCCAGGTTTGCATCCTTACCTACTATATCATACTTCCAAATTTTGTGCATGTTTTGGGCTTTATAGGATGATTCTATCTTCCTTCGAGTATCCTAGTGATGAGACACGATTTGCATAGGCCGCGATATCACGTCTTCCCCTACACGATATCATAGTCCGCCACCATATCTATAAATAAGACGCGGCTCTCCCTTGTTCACAATCCCAGTTTTAGAGTAGCGAAGCTCTGGCAGTTTGATCCCTCCAGAGNCTAGGATAGAAACCCCTTGACAGGCTTGCTTAGTAAGGGTCGAAGCTGGAAGAGCTTTGTAAAAACGTATGGAATCTCTACAATTCCATCTCAAGGTTCGTCATCCTAGCACAGAGCCATTAGTTCTATTCATGCATAAGTTCTTGATCTTGTAGAAGTATGTATCTTTATTCATGCATTCTACTCATGGTTCCTTCTTGCTTATAAGAGCATGNAACTTGACTACGAGCATCTATGGATGTGTACAGCTAGTCAAGGAATCGGTTGCTCATCGCGATTAGTCTCTCACCCTTAAACTCCTAGAAGCGGAATGAGTACGACNATCAAGGATTTTAATAACTACTTTGTGATGAAGGATGTACATGTTTTTTTAACAAGTCCATCTTTTCATGTAAGGTTGATTTACTTGCAATCATTTGTTGGAGTTTGGCATGCAAGGTGTCAAATTTCTGCTTCCCCTTATGCCTCTTTCTTATTACTTGCTCATTCAACAAAGCTAAGAGTTTATGTAGTCTACCTTAATGTCCCAGGTTACTTACTCAATCAAGTGATTTTTTTTGAGTTTTTTAGTTTCCTTGGTAATATTTTTTGCTAGCTCATGTTGCAAGTTCCAGTGCTTCTTTTATATACGAATATATTTGTCTCTAAACAAGACCATGATTTGACTTTCATCTTAAAACGATCATACTTGTTGAAAAAGGGAGAGTACTTATTTCTCTATCTCTTGGCTTATCTTCTCCCATTCTTGGGGATACTATTTTAGCATTCAAATTTGCCATTGCAAGTCATCTTTTATGAATAAGGCTTCTTTGCCCAGTACGCATTTCTTGAATAACTCAAATTGTAACTACTGAATCTATACTTTAGAGTGATTGTGGAGGATGCTAGTAGCAATGGTGTAATGGTTTACAGTTGTTCCTACAATCATTGCACCTTCAGCTAACTTCTCTAAAAATTCCTTTGATAAAATATTCTATCACCATTGGTGGCTTTCAATTTGGCTTGTATCTTGATAAGTTTTTTCTCCACCATACTATCAATGTTCCTCAACAATAGTTCAATGCTTGGATTAATTCTCTACTTTTCTTTTGTCTAGTGACTCATCCTAGTTTCATTAGTGATTACTTGAAGGAATTTTGCTACATGTTAGACATTATGCATGCTAAGCCATAATTTTTTGGAAGAGGAAAGACTTCTTATATGAACATGGATATGAGATTGAATAGAGGCATCTATATGGATCATGGGTGGATCATTCAACAAGAGAGGAGTAAATGTAAAGAGATATTCCCTTATAGCTTCACCACCCACAATGGCTCTTATCATGTCTAAAAAGTTATTACTAAGGTCCTCCAAACCCTTAATGTGAATTGTACTAGCTTGCCCCTCACCTTCAATGCCAAAAAACACCACTAGGAAGATGTTTCTAGCTTTGTTTAATGTTGAAAATAGGTGGTTGGAAGATAGATTTGCTAGACTATCACACTTATGTATGTTGTGAGGCTTGATGTATGGATGGTGCTCTCATTTGATGCATGTGGAGCTAGTCTAAAGGTTAGATGTGTGATGCCTTGGTGGAAGGCATCTCATCCTCTAAGTTAAGTAATGCCCCAACAACCTCAGGATATCGTCTTTGGGCCACCACCATAACGTTCTCCTAAATTGTCATTCTTGCTATTATGGAATGCTTTCACATATGATTATGTATGCTTGCTAGCTTGTAGAGTATTCTAATTAACCCTTTCAAGACATACATCTCCCTCTTGTCCTAGGCCACATCTTTAATTTTTTGGATCAAGGTCTTATAGAGAAAGCATGAGATGTTTATGACACACTTCCCTCTCATCATTACTATAATCTTGAGCTTCCAAGAAAAGATACATGATGGACTTTTGGTTGAAAAAAAGTTATGTGATAATTTTATACTTGTCATTTTGGACTAAGAGAAGTTTAGATATCTTCACATCCATCTTATCCATGTCAAAGGCCTTGAGCAAGACCTTCATTCTAAGCTTGGTCTCAATCTTTTGGGTTCGTGGATATCAATTTTTTGTTGGTTCATTAGAAAATTATGTATCTTTGGAGATTTCTTATGTTGAAATGGGCAAAAGAATCCCATCAACAAAGGACATGGGTTCATGGATATCAATTGTTTGTTGGTTCATTAGAAAATTATGTATCTTTGGAGATTTCTTATGTTGAAATGGGCAAAAGAATCCCATCAACAAAGGACATGGTACCATCTACTACAAGGTTGAGGTAGAATACTTCTACCTGATGTCAGTACTAGATAAAGGATTAGGTGACATAATTGTGGAAGCCTAGTTACTACAGTGACTTTGTAAGCTTAGGAAGATTGAGCACAAGGAACTGATGGTAATTATTCTCCTCATTGATCAATCATTACTAGATGTCACGTGCACCCACATCCCCCTGGATGCCATTAGTTTGAATATCATCATTTGCCAGCTCCTCTAGTACTTGTTTAGCCACTTGTCGCTAAGCATGTGCTTCATCTAAAGATCGAGAATATGACTACCTACCTTCTAATTTACTTCTAGGTGAAGGTCCTTCTAGAGTAAGTTTAGGATTAGGTGATCTAAGTTCCTCTTGTTCCTCCTCTTCCTTGGGAACTAGCGGTTCATGCATAGGTCCATGGATGGAGGATTGAGATCTTTTGTCCTCTTCCTTGCTTGATCTTTGGGGTTTTAATCATAACCATCATAGCATGATAAGTTATGAAGACTGCTAAAAATCAAGTTTCATAGGCATTATACTACCATTGAAAAAAATGTATGTGAAAATAATAATAAACATAACCCTTGGAAATACTTGAAAAACATCATCATAATTGTAGAATCTTGGTCTACATGGGTAAGTAAATGGCCTTTGCAAGGACCTTCATGAGCATCTTGGAGAATGCATAGGTGATTAGCATCAGGGACACACCAATGAACTAGACCATCGATGCACACCTTGTAGAGGTGTCCATTGATCTCCATGAAGTGTTTTACCTGGTGAAGAAACTACTATTTCTTCTAGTGGTCCAACCATTGTGACATCTCTTGGGTAAGAAGATAGGTGAGAATGCCATCATACCATTTAGGCTCATTGGGAAATTATTCAGTTATAGCCCTAGCAAAGAGGAGTTCGTTAGGAAACATATCAAATAGTGGGCTTTCTTTCTCTTTATTATTCCATCGTAATCGAGATAAGTGATCAATGATCACATTCTCAGTGCCCTTTCTATCTATCATCATGAGATCAAATTCTTATAAGATCACCAACCACTATATGACATAGGGGCTCATCGTTGGCTTGTTCATCAGGAAGCGGATGGCACTGTGGTATGTGTGAACAAACACTTTGTATCTAAGCACATAATGCCTAAACTTAAATACCATTTCCATCAATTATTTTTTTGTGGTGGTGTAGTTTAGTTATGCACCCACAATGCTTCAGCTAGTACACGAGATGTAATATGGATGTTTCTTATCATCCATCTACGTAAGTATAGCTCCTAAGGTGTAATTTGATGCATTTTTCATAACATGAAATGGTCTAGACCTATTGGGTACTTGTAGAATTGGAGTCTCTAGAATTTTCTCTTTCAGCTGCTGGAATGCTTATTCACATTCCATGGTCTAGACAAATGGAGCATATTTTTTTGTCAACTCTACTAATGATTTTACAATCTTAGAGAAATTCTCTATGAATCACTGGTAATATCTAGTATGTCCAAGGAATGACCGAACATCTTTGACAGTTTCTGGTTGATGGGATATTCCTTGGATGACCCTTATTTTTTCAAGGTCAACCTTAATTCCTACTTGTGATATTCTGTGCCCCAATACAATGCCTTACTAGACCATTAGATGACTCTTTTGCTGGTTGAGCTTGAGGTTTGTCTCAACACATTATTTTAGTACTTGCTCAAGGTAGTTCAAGGCTTGCTCAAATGTAGCTCCATACATGGATAAGTCATCCATGAAGATTTCCACATCACTACTAATTTGCTATTAAAAAATGCTTAGGACTAGGTGTTGAAAAGTAGCAAGGGCATTGCATAGACCAAAAGGCATCTTGCGATATGCAAAAGTCCCCCAGGGACTTGTGAATGTTGTTTTGGCTTAGTCTTCAAGTGCGATTTGGATTTGATTATAGCCACTATAACAATCTAGAAAATTGTAGTAGTAATGCTTGGATATTGTGTCTAACACTTAATCAAAAAATGGCATATTTAACAATCAAAAATTAATGCAGACCTACCACTTTCCACCTTTCTTTGGCACAATCACGAGTGGACTAACCCACTTACTATTTGCAATGTGATAAATGAACCCCACCTTGAAGAGTTGTTTGAGTTCCTCTTTGACGATCAGCTTCAATTTATGGTTCAATTGCCTCTATGGTTGCCTCTTTGTCTTCATGGTTTGATTAGTGTAGATGTAATGTTGACATATCTTAGGATTAATCTGTATGAGTTTAGGATATGACCAGGCAAAGGTTGCTAACCATTTTTCAACCACATAAATAGCATCATTTTCTATTCTAGAGCAAGATTTATATTGATTATGACTAGCTTCCCATTTTTTAAGAACATATATTCCATGCTTACTGGTAGAGGTATAATTTCAAGGGGCTCTTACTTGAAATTTTTAGGAATTTCCAACTCTCCCCAATAGGTATCATCATTTGCATCATTAGAGAGTTGGTGGTGAACTTGCTCTAGTTTGTCCATGCTTGCGACATATGTGCATGTCAAGCTCTCAGTTGGTTCCATGCAAAGTGTGTTGCTCTCGAAATCAGCAGTAAACCACTAGGTGTGCTCCTATTTTTTGGTTGCTGCATATAGAGACCTTTGAATTTTTGCTTCTAATGCACACTACTTACATGTAGAGATAGATGCTCATTTCATTGCCTAGACTTTCTACACACAATTTCACGCTATATCACTGTACGCGATGCATGGAACTTAATTCTTCTTGATCTTTTCGAATGCATTATCTTTGGATATTTCTAGGGAAAGATCTCTAATGCCCATCCTTGCATTGATGGTGCTTAGCCATGCCCTTCCCATGATGATTGGGAAGTCCCCTTTACAGTTCTTCACTTTGATTACTAGGAAATCAACAGGATATGATGACCCATAGAAAGTGATCACAATGTCTTCTACCAATCCCAATGGAACATCAATGGACTAGTTTGCCAATTCTAATCTAATATTATTCTTCTCTAAGTGAGTCAAGTTCCATACAACATACATCTCATGAGAGATTAGATTGATACCAAAACTTGAGTCAAGTGGAGCTTTGCATGGTTTGTTCCCAACAATTTGCAAATAGATTAGAGGACTTCTAGGATCTACTAACTTCATGAGAAGGCTTCTAGCATGGATCCAATCAGATATAGTGTGATTAAGAATCATAGTATGGATCCTGGTTGATGTTTGGTTTGAAGGTGACTCGAAGAAATTTGATATAGAGGAAGATGGAGGAACAGGGTTATCAATTGTAGGTGTATTTGAGGGCTTAAGTGGATTATGTGGTTGGAAGAAAGGTCTTTTCTTTGATCAAGTATCTAAAACACTCGATTAATGAATTGGTTGTAGATTAATGACCTTGGTAGCATTTTGTTGTTGTAGTTGAGTTGGGAGTTTACCCTGCATAGGTGGAGTAGATGGTAGTTGTGTAGTTGGAGGAGGAAGATGTGTAGGAACAAGAGGAGGATAAGGGTAAGAGATGGTATCCCTTTTCATATGTGAAGAATGAGTTCGATAATAATCAAAAGAGTCATAATGAGATTGAAAAGTAGAAACGTGATTAGAGGAGTCACGTGGAGACAAGGGTTGTTGAACGTAATAGCCATAGGGATCAGGTTGTTAGTAAGGGTATTGCTGCCTTGGTGGTGCTAGCATCCATGACTATGGTTGCTACCATTGTTGATATTGTGCATATGGTTGCGGTGAAGTTCCACTTCGATAATATTGTTGTTGCTAGTGGAATTGTTTGAATTACCTTGAGGATAAGACAATCTTATGGATGTTTGCCTCTATGTGAGTCATGGATTTAAAGCATACATCCTAAATTCCTGTAAGTGTGACACTATGGGATAACATCCCTTAGGATGTTCATACTAGTAGATGTCACACCCACCATTATCATTTGATTCGCTTTTTGCAACTTCTTCTATTATAGCAATCTTGCCCTTACCTCTTTGATAAGCATGTTCAATTTTCTTGCACCTCCTATGCTTACGATTACTAGCTCGTTCTTTGGACTTTTCAGTAATTTTTAGGACAACTTGAAATCTGCTATCCATGGAGTCCCATAATTGATTAATCTTGGCTGTAATTTCAAATTAAGATTTTTGGAGTGGCAAGGCTTTCTTATTCACCACCTCATCAAGTGTTGATTCTTCCTCAGTATCACAAAATTGAACCTCCCTGTTGCAAATGGAAGGATCATGATTATACTCTTCTACACTTTCTTATTTTCTTGATTCACCTTTCTCTTTAGCTACCTACTTGATCAATCTTTATATCTGACAAGCACTTAATTTTACCATCCGTCCTTGGGCATAGACACCAAGGGTTCTTCTGATTTCAGATTGAAGCCCATCTACAATATGACAAATTTGATATAGTTGATAATAATGATGGCCAAGACATCTGTGCATTAAGGAATAGTATAGGTCAATGGCGGTATCCAAGGGTTCATATATTCATTTTTTCCATCCTTAGATTTGCCTTCTCAAGTTGGACACTTCGGAGTATGTTTGATATTTGTCATTAAATAATTCAAGCATTGTACTCCATCGTTTGATAGATTCTAGTTCTAAGGATCGATACCAATTTTTTGCTTCTTTAATGAGTGTCCTTGGGAACAACTTAAGTTTTGTCACTCATTCTCTATATTTTGTAAGGCACATGCATCTTGAAAAGCTTGGAGATGGTTCTATGGATTTGTGTTATGTCCCCTTCAAATTAAGGGATATTGTTCATGTCTAGCCTTTTGATTTGACTATCCTTCACATGCCTTATTGGAATTTGTACTACCTCTACACCATTTAGCATACCCCAAGTAGTAAGCAAAGGCTCATTGAGACCTTGATTATGGTGCCTCTAATGCCCTCTACTACCCCTTCATTCATGGAATTATGTCTCTCTTGAATGCTCATGCCCTTGGTCTTGCCTTGCCTGATGATCCCTTTGATCATTTTAGTCCTATCGATCACCTTTATCATGGTCACTCCCCCTACGGTTGTGATTAGAGCTAGAAGAAGAAGAGGATGATGATGAAGGTGAAGAGAAAGGAGGAATAGCACCATCATGGTGCCTACTACCACCTTGTCGATGATCACAACCATGATCATGATCTTATTTCTTGTCCGCATCCCTGCCTTGACTTGCCTCTTTGGATCCTTCTTTGTCATTAGATTCATTCTTACCAGAACCCAGATTGTGAATCACGGATTGCAAGTTTTGGTTTTGACCTCCTTCATCGAAGTTAAAGAGAGGAATTTCACTGAATGAAAAACTACCAGAGAAGGGTCCTCCACCATCTTTTTGGTACAAAAGGAGTGGGAAATCATTAAATTCTTTTCCCTTCATAGATTCATAATACTATTCTAACTAGCAATCTTTGAGATGTTGTGCCTTAGTGGAATGATAATCCCTAGCATCACTATCCTGCACCACATACTTAGCATGAAGTTCTTGAAGACCCCATCGTATAAGCATTTGTTGAAGCATTGTAGGAACAGATTGATCAGGTAGTAACATAATGTTGCCCTCCATGTCACGCCATCATAGTTGTTCATCATGGTGTAGGATGAAGGTCAAATTTGGTACATACTTATCAGGATGAGCATATACTACTTGGTATTGTTAAGGCATTGGCGGATGTACTCTGTTAGACTTGGGTGAAGAATCTCTCCTATGAGAAGAAGACATTTTATGTTAGAAAAATAAAAATGTAGTGTGTTTCTTAAAATTGTTGTAGTAATCTTAAAATGTGATATGACTCTAAGGTTTGTTTCAATGATTTCAATAATTTTCACTAAGTCCTAGATAGTGCATGAAATAACCAAAAGGTCCCTAGCAATGGCACTAATGATGAGTGGTGAGGTACCCCTATGCCCAACCATACAAATCACTAAGGTGTTCATGCATGATCCAGTTGAATTCCATGGACCTATAGTTCTCTAGTGCACTAATTCTCTAGGAATTAAAATGGTTGTTGAGAACGTTGATTGTCTTCCCAACTACACTTGTAAAGCTCAAGGATATGGTTTAAGTGTGATTGAGGCACATGATTTTTATCATTTTTATATTTTATAAATTTAATCGCCTACAACAAGAATGAAAGGTAGAGTGATTTAAGATTTAGTTTATCTACTGCCTAATTAGCCTAACACGAGTACCCCTTCCCACTTTCTAAACACATCCTAAACATGTATAGCACTGCTGGGCTACCAAATGTTAATCATTTCTAGGTTACCAAGTGCTACACGTATGCTCGAGGTGGTTGTGCTTGTGTTCATTAACAACTAGAAATTAATTGCTTAATTAAAGTGCATTAAAGTGAAGTGCATGAATATTAAATGCATCAAGGAAACATTTAACCTATTCTTAGTGCTACAAGGATGATCAAAAGGGTTTGTTTTTATTTCTGTCACATTGTTGTGCTCAGGTACATTAGTGTTCAAACAAAGATCCATATACAGTCAGACTCTTGCTGCGGGCACTCAAAAAATATTCTAGCTCTACAAAAAACAAACTACAAGAGGTTTGCTATCTATGATAAAAACTATGAAAAACTTATGAAAACTGTGAGCCCAAGTGCTATATTTATAGGCCAACACATACCTCGTGATATTGGATATGCGACATCGCATCCTACGCTCCGAAATTGGGTATCCGATGTCTAGGCTCCGATATCAAATAGTTGATATTGGAGCCAGTGAAATCATGACTCATCAACCATGCCCTATAGTTATGATATTTTTTGATAAGTAAGAATCATCCTAGCTTGATTAAATAGAAATTAAATAAATATGTTTATTTTTTATTATTTAAGACATCAATAGTGAAATAAGGAAAAACCATAAGCTTTATTCATTATGCAAACATTGAACTCCATATCACCAAACTATTTTAGACTACACAAGCAAAGTAGTACTCTAACAAAGTTTATTCATACTTATGAAAGTGATGACTTAGAATACACATAAAAATAAAAAAAGAAAATTAACTTACCCATGGTAGAAAGTGCTCTTTACATCAAACCATATTACAAAAGCCAAATGAAAATGCTTAAGATTGAATTGTTAAGTATGAGAGCTCATATGTGTATTTATAGTTTTCACATCATAATGGCAGGGGTTTGATAGTGCCCAAGTATTAATAGACATTCATTAGCACAACCTAGGCTACCTAGGATCACAATATAGGTAAAGGCATTAAACTAGGCCTCCCATGGGGTGCACTAATGGAACATAGTTAGGGCATCCTTTCCTTAGCACAATTCATTTTCCAGATCTGAATGAAAGCTAGAACACTTAAAAACATGTCAGTAGGTTTCTAGGATGCTTGAATGAAGCCAAAATTATCCTACAAAGCTCAAAACATGCACAAAAGTTGAAAGTGTGATATGAGAGGTAAGGATGCAAACCTAGAGGGTAGAAATGTCAACTGTGCATGCAAGAACTATAAACATAAGGTGTGAAATACTTCTCGAATCTAGGGCTTACAATAGACCTACAAAATGCCACTACACAACTTATCAATAATGTATTCATACAAATAAACAAAATATATTAACATATAGAAATAAAATTTAAAAATTGAAATTGAAGCTGCAAACTAAATGCATTAATAAATTCTTTTATTATAATGTAAGAGAGCTATGACTAAGAGTAATGTAATTATATAATTTATGTAACAAGGTTGTAAATAAGAAAAATGATAGTAGAGTATTTGAATAATCATAATGTCCTTATACTAGTTTACTATTATTATGCTAATTAAGATAGTTTATTAAGAATAACTCAATCAATTAACTTTTCAATGATGAATCCTTTTCAAAGTAGAAGCAACCAAGATCATATAACACTAATATTGAGTTTTAGAAACTATATACAAAATTATTCTAAATTCAAAAATTACTATACAAACAACCTTTACATGCACGTGTATCTCTACATAATTTGAACCTTATTTTAGGGATTCTTAAGAGAAGATAACAAATCTAATACAAAACCATATATATAGCTAAATGAGAATCATCAATAGGACTATTAGACAATTAAAATAAAAAATGAAATCTATATGTACACTCTACACTAATAACTTGAAACATATAGAGTCTTTATTAGTAAAATCATTATAAGAAATTTCTTTAGTCGTAGAAACCTTATACAACTTATCAACTTCAATGATATACACTCTATGTTACCTTCTTAGGAGCCCATCCCACTGATGTAACCATAGAGCCCAACGGTGGGCACATAACCCATTGGTCACAACTTTGTGTGCCATGTGGAAGCCCATCCTCATTGATGCAACCATAGAGGCCAATGGCAAGCAACATCATAATCATGCAAAGTTCATTGGTCACAACTCTATGTGGCATGTTGGATCATATTCCCACCAACAAAACCATAGATGTCAATGATAGGTGAATCATGTAATGTGATTCCTAGCACTAGAAGAAATACTTAACAACACAAGAACACTTATCGTTAAGCTTTAGGAAAATCATATTTATAAAGCATGCATTAAATTAACAATTGCATCTACAAAAACTAACCATACTTGTTAATCTAGAGAGTATTAAAAAAAGTGATATATTAATCAATTAAATCAAACTATTTTCAAAACCCTCTTTCACAGAAGAGGAAAGGTGCTCACACCAAAGGTCATTGCCTTGGCTACTTACGTACCCGTATAGAGTTTACAAGATATCAAGGTCATGTATTTTCTTAAATTACAAAATCAATCATTACACATATACACACATTAAGATATGATTGGAACTCCTTATGTATAATTGAATCTTTCTAATAATATTCATTTAGCATAATAGAGCTTTAAAAGAGAGTATTTTGGTTTTACCGCTCAAGAATTATATAATTAAAAAGTCATACACAAATAAAGCTTCCATGTCTTTGAATTAGACAATGAACAAAGTAGTAGTATCTTCATGCAAGAGATGAGTATCATCATATTACAAGTGAGAAAATTTTATGTTATGTACAAATATGTATACATCCACATGCATGTAGCATACACATACATCAATAAGATATTAGATACATTTAAACAAGGGTAATATATAAACTTACATGAACCTTAGGCATTCTCTTAAAGAACTTATTCTTCGCTTCTCTCACACTTCTAAGTCTTATTCTCTTTTTCGCTTCCTAGTGGCTCTTCCTCCTCTTGCTTTATATGTCCAAGGGACAAGGGTATGAGGTATTTATAGGCATAAGATGGGAGAGATCTATTGAGTTCTAGAGAGTTCTTTATTTAGTGTGGATAGTTGGAGGTTGGAAGATGTCACCTCCATTGGAAGATTCTAGGAGAATATCCTTTCTATAGTATCTTCTTTATCCTACTTGCAACTTATTTCATCTTTTACATTTACTTTACCCTAGTTACTATTTACTTTACCAAGGTTACTATTCATTTACTGTCTTTTATAAAGGTTTCTATTCATTTACCATCTTTTATTGAAGTTACTGTTCATTTATTGTATTTTATTGAGGTTATTATTCATTTACTATCTTTTACCAAAGTTATTATTTATTTATCTTATTTATCAAGGTTACTATTCATTTACTTTTTTACTATGATATGTGTACTTTTTCCTAAGTTTATATTGTCTTAGTTGTTAAAGCCATGTACTATCATGAAAATGGAAGAAGTAATTTTGCTTAATAAAACATTCAAAATAACTTATTTATTAAGCATTCCAAGTACATCCAATATACATTATATATTAGTATGTTTGAATTACTAGCTTGGCTAAGGTACATACTATTACATTCATATTATAGGTTGATGTAAAAGCAAGGTGTCACATAAGCACATATACCATGAGATACTAATTATAATTGAAATACTAGTACATAAAAAATATATATAAATAAGGAGTCAAGGGCTTAACCCTCAAGATATACAACTATAAACATAAGCTTAAGAAGATGTTAGAATATACTAGCATAGTACACTAACAAGATACAACATAATATAGAAAATGTTATTCCAAGATATACCCTTATGCTAATGTACCTTAGCTTAAGTAAATAATTGAAAATCCTACAACTATAGGTTCAAAACACTGGGATGTTACAACGTTATTATAAGTAAGCTATAGAATATCTAGGAGTGTGAAACTAGTTATGTTATTTGCCTTGTGATGAAACAAATTTTTGTAGAACATTTTAACTTATGCAAATAAAATAACATTATTTAGAAAATTTTTATTTCTAAAAAGTTTTAAAAAATTTTATGGACCACCATATGGAGTGATGATAAGGTGTTTGCTTCAAGCCTAAGTTCAAGCCTAGGAGTAACCACTTGAAAGAGGTTAGGATTTTGCTTATCCATTGACCCTTTTAGGATCTTGCCTTAGCAAGATGAACATTGAGCCTTTTTGTGATGATCCTTTTTTACTTTATCATTTCCATCATATTATTTTTTCCTTTTAATTTTTTTAAATGCTCTTTAATGCTCATTATGTACACATCTTCTTTCAAAATTTGATCTATAAATGCAATGTTTACATCCATTTGATTAAGCTTGAGACCAAGATGAATACCAATAGATACCATTAGCTTAATTATTTTAAAGTGTATAACAGGTACACTTTTTCTCTCTGTTAACTATAATAACAAAATTTTCATTTGGTTTTATTTTATACAATATGCCTATTTATTTATTTATTAGAGTAATTTAGCATTGTCCCCCAAAATCGAACCCATGAGTTAAAGCTTTCAAATCAAGAGTCTTACCACTGGGCTAACACCTCATTGTTAGGTAAGAGGTTACTAGTTTAAATCATACTTGAGTTATCATTATATTCTTCTATAATTCTTCTAATTTACCTTGCTAGATTTATGTCCTAGGATGTACTTATACATATTATTCTATTTTCATCGTAATGTTTCACTTATCTTTTATATGAATTTCATTGCTTGATTTTATCCATCATTATTCATTTCATCTTCCTAGAGTATACTCCACATGGTATTAAAACTTTATGGTGTTCAATCCATGTGGTTCAACATGGCTCACCATTACACATTGTTGCTACAACAATCTTTTGACATAGCCATGACAAAGGTAAGAATGTGTGCACTGTTTTAAGAAAGCCAATTTTGAATTGGCTCAAGCTAAAACATTTGGAAGCTTTAGATGCACCTATTTTTGTATGATAATAGTCTTGAAGAAATTCTAGATGCAAATATCACAATGGATGAAAAATATTGGATGATGCGAATGTTGATCATTCTAAACATATCCAAAAAATTCATTCAACTTGTTAATAAGCAAGACATAACATTGAAAATATGAAAAAAGCTCAAGAAGACATCTAACGTGAAGAGTAAAACTAAGATTGTATCTTTGTAGAATCAAATAAATTCCTTAAAATACAATGATGATGATCTTGTGGCATCCCTTGTCTAGAAAGTTTTCAAATTTTAAGTTGATCTCCAAGAGCAAAATTTTTAGGTGTTAGAGTTAACTATTAAATTTTATCTCCTTAAAACTTTGTGGTCATTGTATGAAGTCTTTGAATAAATGGTAACAAATGGTGGTAAACATTATACCTTGGTGGAGTTATGTGCAAAAGTATTAGAATAAGAAGTTAAGATGAAAGCCTATGAAACAATGAGTCCTCTTTACAAATAATGATTTCCAAGAAAATAAGATTATGAGTCTTCTCTACAAATGATGAATTCCAAAGAAACAAGATCAGAAAAGAAAGCAATCATCACTACATTCTACACCATTGAATTCAAGTAGTACTCCAAGGTTTGATAATTCAAAACTTATTCTTGACCTGTGATTTATAGAAGATTGGTTGAGAAGTTGATTTATTTAATGAAGCTTTAAAATAACTTCTATTTTATATGAACTATAAGAATGATGTTGTAGATAGTTTGGTCATGACCAAAGAAGATTAGATAATAAGTTTATCAAAAAAGGTAGCCACATCATAGGTCTAGGAAAGCCATAAAAATAAAATATATAAAAGACATGGGAAGAAAAGATTGAAGATAATATCTAGAAATTGTAAATAGATAAGGATCTAAATCTTAACAAAGGAAAATTACAAAAGAAAGCTTAAGTATCTAATCCTATTTTATTGATGTAATGCTATGATGATGATGATTGGCCTTAGCTATATTAAGATACCTTAAAGATACAATGGATTATGGTCTAATTTATGATTACATCTCAAAAATTTATCTTGTAGGTTATACAAATGTAGATTGAGGAGACAATTTTACAATCTTCAACCACTTGTTTTCTCATTAAACATAGTGAAATGTAGTTTCTTGGTGGTTTACTAAATAAAGATTATTTCTTTGTGTTCTATGGAGTTAGATTACAAAGTAGTAGTTAGTCCTGTTGTTGAGTTAAAATAATTACATTAATTGTTTATAAAGTAGAAAGAAAACACGACTCAATGATGAGGATTATTTAGTTTCCAACAAATTTTCTAAAGAGAAAATCATCATAATGAAGGAAAATTGTTCTTCCTAGAAGTTAGACAATGAAATAGATACCTTTAATTAGCATAAAAATCAAGCCAAAAAGCAGGAACTTCAAAAGAGCCAAAAACATTAAAGCATGAGCTAGCTTCTAAAGAAGCTTAAGAAATTTAGTATATTGCATTGACATCTCTAGCTTTAACTTCATTGGCCCTTGTAATAATGAAATTTCCATGAGGCTATCTTATTAAGGGAACTCTTAGATGAATGGAAGTTAAGTCTATGAAATGTAAATTGATTGTAAGCAAAAGAACATCAAACTCAACTACAAACTTGAACAAATGTCATTTTCCAATACAAGATAATAGATCTACCTACAAGGGCTACTAAGAGAATGGTCGTGTGGCATTAAGAAATCATTGAAAATATTATATTTTTGATTATTGGTTCAAATATGATAGCTAATGACATGATAAAGCATTTATAAAAGGTTATTGATTAGCTAAAAGGACAAAATAAGCATTTGAAGACGAAGATTAATAAAATACAAAAAAGGCATAGATTAATAACTATTACACATGGAAGCCTAGATACATTTCTATAAAAGCCTTAGCCAATTGATAGGACGTGATATCGCATGGGCCGCGATATTGCAGCCCATCGCTAGTTCTATAAATAAGAGGTGATTGTTTTCCCATCTAGATCTAGACCTTAGCCAAACTCTTGCCATTTTTCCTTTTCAGAGTTAGAATAATTTCCATGTGCCCACAGTAGGATTCTCAAAGTGAACGGATCTTTATTCAAGTAATTCTGTACCTGAGCACACAATTGTGTACAACAATAAAGATGAAATTTTGGATAAACCTTGCAGCATATGGACTAAGCTAAATAGGACTTTAATTATTTTTAAATGTTTAAATGCTTTCTTAGGAACTTAATCTCTCTCAACCCTCAACTCTCATAGTTAAGTGCATTCAGTACGACTGTTTCGAGCACGTGCGTTATGCTTGGTAATCCAAGTAATGAATAGCGTTTGGTGATCCCAACAGTGTTGCATTGGTTCAGGGTGTGAAATGGCAAGTGGGAATGGATATTGATGCTAGGATAATTAAGGCTTAGTTAGTTAAAGTTAGTTAGTTTCTTCACCCTTTCCTCTCTTAGCATAGGTGATAAAAACATAAAAGATATAAAAATCACATGCCTCAAGCTTACTTACCCATACAACCATGACAAATAGAAGTAAGCTTGGGAGGACAATGATTGATTAACCTTAAGTGTTCCATAAGACGTGTAGGCACTTAGTCTATGGAGTTCGACCAAATTGTGCGTGTAATGCTTGTATTCGTATGGTTGAGTGTAGAGGTACCTCGCCACTCATCATTGGCATCGTTATCGAGGACTAAGTTGTTTGTGTGCTAAGTAGAACATAGGAAATCGTCCACATCATTGGGAAGCTTAAATGAACCCTTAGGGTTAATCAGAAGAAAAATAAAACAATGGTAATTAGCACACCAGCAAGATAAACATGTCTTCTTCTTCTCACAAAAGCACTTCACCGCCTAGGGACCACACAAGAGGCAGTCAACGGCACAACATACATAACCAAGAACCGCCAGTTCCTCAACAATTTAGTGTGGTATATACTCACCATGATGAGTATATACCTAAATTTACCTTTATCTTCGATCAAGAAGAACAATTGCTATGGAGAGACTTGGAGGGTAACATAGTGATGCCTCTAGACAGAGCTGCTCCCAACATGCTCCTTCGTGCCCTTGCATGAATCAGCATGTCATAATTATATGCTGAGTACGTTGCATGCGATTACAACACAAGGGTGTACCATCCCACAGAAGTGCAATGTCAATGGGACTCGCGGCATGAGAGTTACCATACATCGTTGAAGGGTAAAGGGCCCCACAACATCTCACACGTCCTAAGCAAAATTGGAGATGGTGAACCAATTATCATGGGTTCTCCATCAAATGATGTTCCCCCTCCTAACGATGGTGAGGAGGTAGGGTATCAGAACCTACACTCCACAATTCATAAACTTGGTTTTTATCCTCATGAACACCAAGTGTTCAATGAGGGAACACAAATAAATGACAAGGGCAAGCATTTAGATTGTCATCACGATCGGGGCCGTAACCACTGAAGAGAAGGTAAGAAACATCATCATGGCGATGGTTCTGCTTTCTCTTCCCCTTCATCGCAACATTCACCCTCTCCTTCAACATCAGGATGCAATCACAAGGAGCACAACCGTCAGGATAAGGGTAAGCAAAATGAGAGATCTTGATGAGAGAGTCGAGAGTGAGGACGAGGGCATTCGAGAGAATCAAGACATGGTAGAAGGGAAAGTAGGAAACCACGTAGGCATCACAGACGTCATGAAAGAAATGACAATGATGAACCCCTACTTGCAACCCAAAATATGTTAGAGATTATGGAGGCTGTTAGAATACCTACAAGACATTAGAAAGATAGCCGAATGAAGAGACTAGACATGAATAGTATCCCCCCAATTTGAGGGGGGATACAATGCTGATCCACAAAAGCACTTACAAGCATTTCATGATGCCTGTGCCTTGCAGAATATCGAAAATGAGTGGCAAAAGTTAAACTTGTTCCCAAGGACATTCATAAAAGAAGCGAAAAGTTGGTACCAGTCCTTAGAACCGAAATCTATTCAAAGGTGGAGTATGATGTTAGAACTATTTAATGATAAATATCAAACGTACTCCAGAGTGTCCA